>JAMKQA010002386.1:0-50738 GCA_024699735.1 Posidonia australis | reverse complement strand
ACGAGATTTATCCAACTTTATCAGCGCAGGCATTATGGATCCGAACCGCAGTTCCAACGCAGTATCAGCGTCATCAGCCTGGATTTGCCCAGAGGGTTTGTGTCCAGATTACAGCCAGCCAGAGCAGTAGAGCAGAGAGAAGGCAGAGCAGTCAGCAACTCAGGTTCCGGTCCAAGAGACAGATTCAGATGACGATATCGGGGATCTGAACTTGTTATTTCAGGAGCAGCTAGACATGCTTGAAGAGGATATAGCAGAGCATAACCACAGAAGGAAGGGCAAAGCGGTTGCCATCGCATCACCAGTAGACTCACCAATACCACCCTTGGACCAGGCTTCAATCATGGTCCTACAAGAAACAAATGAGAAGCATACTAGACCAGTGGAGTCAATCTCCTATCAGCCGAGAGGCAGGTCTAGTTGGTATTGGCAGCATAGGCCTCACCTCAAGGGTGAGGATCAGAATGAAGCAAGCACGAGTGGGACAGATGGCGGCCCCACCGAGCAGCCGCCAACAAACAAGGTTTTATACAGTTAGCAGAAATCAGAATAGAAAGGCATCCACATTGGAGGCAGAAACATTTAGCCCCTCAGGTCGTATAGACAAGGAAGCACGAGCAGCATTGCAATGTCGTCACAAGAATACAAAGGTCACTGTGACAGTCCTCAAACGCCATCAGGGCGTAGAGTCAGAGGAGGTCTTTTCAGTAGACATCACTGATCCGACATTTGAAAAGGAGATCCTGTCAGAGCTGATTGCCTATGAAGAGGAGGATGATGACAGTGAGGAAGAGCCCATGCAGATTCCATCCTTTGATGATGATCTAGAAGGCCCAAATCTTCATGTTGAGGAAGAGACGGAGCTTATCAACACTGGCACAGCGGAGGAAGTCAAGGAAACACGCATCAGTGCCAATCTATCACCACAGGCGAAGGCAAAATTCATAGCATTCCTGAAAGAATATGCAGATGTTTTCGCATGGAGCTATGACGACATGGTGGAGCTGGACATCAAAGTGGTAGTTCATACATTGCCACTAATTCCAAATTCCAAGCCAATTAAACAGAAGCTCCATAGATGGCAACCTCAGTGGCTTTTAAAGCTCAAGGAGGAGATTATGAAACAGTACAAGGTCAATTTTATTAAAGTTGTATTGTATCCTAAATGGCTCGCCAATGTGGTCCCAGTACCCAAAAAGGACGGACGGGTCCGCATGTGCATAGATTACAGCAAGCCTCAAAGATGATTTCCCGCTCCCTCACATCGATATCCTGGTAGACAACACTGCAGGGCATAAGATGTTGTCTTTCATGGATGGGTTTTCTGTGTACAATCAGATCAGAATGGCAGAAGAGGATATGGAGAAGACGTCCTTCATCACTCCATGGGGAGTCTTCTGTTACAGGGTGATGCCATTCGGATTGAAGAATGTAGGCGCAACCTACCAGAGGGCTATGATAGCTTTGTTCCATGATCACATGCATCAAGAGGTCAAAGTATATGTGGACGACATGATTGCCAAATCCAAAGAGCCCGAGGACCATCTCGCCTGTCTGAGGAAACTATTTGAACGCCTGCGGAAGTACAAGCTCCGTTTAAACTCCAATAAGTGTGTATTTGGGGTATCCTTCGGAATGCTACTAGGCTACATCATCAGTCAGTGGGGAATCGAAGTGGACCCTCACAAGGCTAAAGCAATCATTGACATGCCTCCCCCAACCACCGAGAAAGAAATTTGGGGTTTATTGGGTAGGCTACAATACATCAGCAGATTCATTGCGCAGCTTACACTTATATGTGAGCCCATATTCAAGCTATTAAGGAAGAACGCTCAGACTTCTTGGAATGAGGAGTGCCAAGCTGCCTTCGACATGATAAAGCAATTGCTGGTGAAGCCTCTAGTTTTGGTGCCTCCCACGCCAGGACGCCCCCTGCTATTATATCTCTCCACAACATAGCATTCCATGGGCACAGTTCTGGGGCAGCATGATGAATCATGGCGTAAAGAGAAAGCTATTTATTACCTCAGCAAAAAGTTCAACGACTGCGAGGTCAAATACAACCCGATAGAGAAAGTCTACTTGTCTCTGGTGTGGGCCACCCAGCGCCTCTGGCATTATATGATGGCGTATCCGGTTCTCCTGTTATGTCGGCATGATCCTATCAAATACCTGTTCCAGAAGGCAGCCATGGTAGGCAGATGTGTTAAATGGCAGGTGATGTTATCCCAATACGATATCACCTTTGTCACGCAAGAGTCCATGAAAGGACAAGCCATGGCAGATCATTTGGTCGACTTACCTTTGCCGGAATATCAGCCCCTGCAGACCCAGTTCCTAGATGAGGATATCTTATTTGCAATGGGTGATGATGAGCCAGAGGGGCTCAGAACGAGCGGTAATGGTGCCTCTATTTTGACGGTGCAGTCAACAAGCGATGAAGAGGCATCGGTGCAGTTTTAGCAACACCGCAAGGACAGCTTATCCCTTTTGCAAGAAAGCTGACATTTGAATGCACCAACAACGAAGCCGAGTACTAGGCCTGCATATTGGGCTTACAAATAGCCAGGGACCAAGGCGTCTAAGAGCTCCATGTGTTTGGCGATGCCATGCTGGTTATTTCCCAAGTCAATGGTGACTGAAAGACAAAGGACAAGAAGCTAGTATTATATCATGAACACCTGTTGAAATTGACTGAAGATTTTGAAGATGTTAGGTTTTCCTTTATGAAGAGGGCCAAGAACGCATATGCGGACGCCCTAGCAACCATGGCATCATGGTTGTCACTCCCAGAGGCGCAAGCAATAGACATCTCAGTCACGAGCATTGAGCAGCCAGCACATTGTATGCATATCCAAGAGGCACCATTATCTACTGAATTACCGTGGTATAATGATATTAAAGCTTTTCTGGAGACTGGTAGCTTCCCTCTTGGTATTTCTGCTTCAGACAAGAAAACCCTGGCACGGTTGACATCCAAATACGTGCTTGGGGCCGGGCAGCTATATAGAAGATCTTACAACCAGATGCTTCTCAGATGCGTGGACAAAAAGGAGGCAGATGAGTTAATGTTGAAAGTCCATGCAGGCACCTGTGGCCCACACATGAATGGGATCCTCCTGGCCAAGAAGATCATGCTGCAAGGGTACTTCTGGTCTACCATGGAAATAGATTGCTGCCATTTTGTCAAGAGATGCCACAACTGCCAAATACATGGCAATTTTATACATGCTCCCCCCCAGCAGCTGCATAGTATGTCATCCCCGTGGCCATTCTCTACTTGGGGCATTGATGTTATTGGGGCCATTCATCCAGCTACATCCAACGGGCACCGCTACATTCTGGTAGCCATTGACTATTTCACAAAGTGGGTCGAGGCGACTTCCTACAAAACAGTCATAGCAGCTGTCACTGAAAAGTTCATCAAAAACAACATTGTCGCCAGATATGGGGTTATGTTTGCTATCATCTCAGACAATGGAACGAACTTCATAGCAAAGAGAGTTGAGGATTTCCTCCACAGTTGCAAAACCAGGCATCACAGATCCTCCCCCTATTGACCCCAGATGAATGGAGCGGTAGAGTCGGCTAACAAGAATCTAGTCAAGATCTTGAAAAAGATGGCCGAGACTCACAAGGATTGGCACGAGCAGCTGCCTTATGCATTATGGGATTATAGAACCTCCATCTGGACCTCCACAGGAACAACACCTTATTCCTTGGTGTACGGCATGGAAGCAGTCCTCCCTTTCGAAGTCGAGATCCCATCATTAAGGATCTTGAAAGAAGCAGCATTAGAGGAGGTTGAGTGGGTACAAGACCACAATGTTCAGCTGGACCTAATTGATGAGCATAGGTTGCAAGCCCTGCATCATGCCCAATGCTATCAGAAGAGAGTGGCCCGGGCATATCAAAAGAAAGTCCATCCGAGACGCTTTGAGCCAGGAGACTTGGTCCTGTGTGCCATACATTTGCCAGATATACGGGGAAAATTTAGGCCCAACTGGCACGGACCTTTTGTGGTCAAAGAAGCCCTGTCATGGGGAGCAGTTATTCTAGATGACATGGATCATACGGAGCAATCGGAGCCCGTCAAGGCTTCCTATTTGAAGAAGTACTATTAGTGACTCTCAGCTGATCCTAATGCCTTGCACTGTGAGTCATGCATCATTGCACAGCATAAATAATTCTTTGCATTCTTTTTTCTTTTTGCACAGCATTATCATTGCCAAATGAGGAAAATTGGGAGCTTGCCTGCAAGATGTGTGAAGTCCTCCTCATGTGCCGCTACCCTAGGAGCTTAGGATGTGAGGGAGAGATTTCAGAGGAGTGGGCTAAGTGTACAAATTCCCATGGGACCTATATCTCGTGAGGGAGTTAAAATGTTAGGTCTAGAAAGAGAGTGAGCAACAAAAATACTCAAGACCTTGGAGCATAAAAATAAAAGGAAGACAGAAGTAGCAGACAGAAGCTGAGCTCCACCGAGAGAGGCATGTAAACAACCTTACTCCTACCTTTTAGCTTGGAGAGGAGTAGAAGCACGCATTTACTATGCCCAAATGATCAAGGGACTAGCCACCCCTTCAACACAACAGAAGTAGCAGCCACCCTCCTTAGCATAAGTGTTTATTACCTTCAAGCAGGAGTGGGGTCTGTTGGCATGCCTATGAGGGAGAAAAGAAAAATGAATCCTTAAAAAGGTAGGTATAGGACCCTAAGCATTATCTTTTTGTAAAGCATATTTTTTCGCATTTCGACTAGGGGCATGTCAGCTGCCTTATGAGTCGTGTCAGTATTTAGCTCGGGTGCATTTTTTAAGCATAATTGTAAGGCATCTTATTTGCATTTCGACCAGGGGCATATGAGCTACCTTATGAGTCGTATAAGCATTTAGCATAGACGTATTTTTTATTCAAAACATAGATTGCATTCACTTTGCAAGGCATTTTTGCTCATATTACGACCAGGGGCATGTCAGTTGCCTTATGGGTCGCGGTCTGAGCAAGCAGGCATTCAGCCAGGGGTATGACAGTCATTTCTTTTAAACAGAGGAATTTGAAATCAGAAACATATTGATCCTGGTTAACAGATATGAACTTGTAAGAATCAATAAACAATGCAAAGCAATATCAATGTTATTATGTCCTATCAGGAGTAAAAATATCAATAATCAATTCAAGGCCTCTTTGAACTGCTAGCCTCCATGCTATTGCTGCCACTAGGCGGATCCTCGCTCAGGGGCCACGTCTCTCTGATCTCCGCCTCATACCTAGCTGTGCAGCCCGAGCCTTTGACGAAGGCAAGAATAAAAGACTTGATGCCAGCACTCATCTATTGGGCCAATTCAGTAGTAAATGCGAAGGAGCCTGCTACAAACGTTTTCAGTCTATCCGGGCAGGGGCTTTGCTCAATGGAGTCCTAGCAGAAGTCGAATTGGCGAAGAACCCGGACGGGATGGTACTCCACGCCACCAGAAAATCTAGGGAGGACCACGAGTCGCATGTTCGTGGTGTTAAAGAAGGCAGTGAGGTTTTGTGATGCAGAAGATATGATGCATCACGTCACAGAATCAGCATCGAGATTCCGCAGCTTGTCACACAATTCAAGCACCCCCGGGAGTGACCTCGAGTGATGGGTACGGCTGTAGGCCTCAAAGACGCAAGGCCAGGGGTGCAGAATCTTCACCCCCATGTGAGCAGCAAACCAGACTTGGCAAAAGGGAATTATGGTTAATTGAAGCATAGCAGAATATTATTAATGGTCAGATGATTTGCTTAACTGCACCAGGGCACCACATCCATAGAAGTGGCGAGATCGCCTCGATGCCCGGTCCAAGCCTACAAAAGTGTCAGCAAGCAGATTTGGAGCCAAGTTGGTTTGACGAACCACTACTGCCCAGGCTATTTCGGCCACCTCAATAGCCACAGTTGTCCGGCCGTGACTGAAAATCAGCTCCCCGAGGAAGCGCAGCACAATACAGAAGAGCCACAGAGGCTTCGAAGAACGGGCATCAATAATGCTGTCGAAGTAATCCAGGCGTATCATGGGTGTAGGACCATCCCGATAGACAATACTTTTCTCACATTCTTCCTTGGCAATGCCCGTGAGGCGGCTCACGACGTGGACATAGCTGTCGTGGCAGAAAAATACAGAGGGAGACAGAAATGGCGATAAGCCGCAGATGCGCCTGACCTCCTCCTAGGTAATGGCCATTTCCACCTGCCCGAAGCGGAACACGTGCAAAGCTAGCTTCCAGAAATGGGCCATGGCACATAGCAGATGCCAATTAACCTCTACTTTGGCAATACTGAGGAGGGAGGATGATATGCCCCAAGTCTTCAGTTGTTCTCGATCAGTCGGCGTCAATGCGTCAATCCAGCCGCGCAAAGTATCCGAGTAGAACTTCGGGGTCTCCATGGTTGGATAGCTCTGTAAGCACAAGCCATAATCAGCCATGGTAGTAGGAGATGCAGGGAAAGTTCAGCGGTATATTGCATGAAAAAATCAAGTATAAAGGCATATGGAAAATCCTGTTCATAAGAGACGGAATGCAAAAGCCAGTAGCAGTATACACAGAGAAAACTTTGCTGAGGAACTAATCTGCCATGCAAAACGGAACAGGAAAATCTGTCATCCTGTTATAACATAGAAAAAGATTTGCAAGGGAAATCTGTGGCAATACAGAGAGCAAGGCAAAAAAAAACTGCTGAGCCAGGAGGAAGAAAGTCGGTAGAATAACATAGATGCAGAGAAAATTTATAATATAACACATAATCTGCAAAAGGCTAGCCAAGCTAACAAAAAAAAAGCTTGAAAAACCCCAGCAGAATATGGCTATGCGAAGAGGAGCATGCAAAGACATCTACTATGAGGAAAATAACAAAATCTGCATGAAACAGCAAAAAATGGAAGTAAGCCATACCATGATGCGTCCGTACTCAGAGAAAGAAAGTTGCAGAATAAAAAAAAAATCGAGGTCTGCTGTGTTTTTCTTCACGAGAGGCGGCGGCTTTTCTTGTAAAAAACTAGATTTTTATAGGGAAGCAGAAGGGATTTGTATTAGGAAAGGAAACAAAACTCGCCATTTCTAAGGACGCACCTGTATGGCGGAGGAAGCTACCGCACCTAGGCGGCGCACATAAGTGGCGCCCAGAAAAATAGAAAAATTCAGTAGCATCAGTTCAGATTGTCTACCTCGCCAAAATCGGCACCATTTGCTTAACCTCGCATGGAATACCTGTTTGCATACAACCTGCACTTACAGAAACCCCGAAGGGCACATTGCAAAATCAGGGGATATCTTATACATTTTCAAAATGTTATAGAATACAACGTTTTTACAGAATTTTCAGCAAAGTTACAAAATTTTACTCCTCCTCAGAGTCTTCCTCATCAGCCGCTGCCTTTTGGAAGTACTCAACAAAGGTCCTGTTGCCCCCTCGAGTGAGTCGACGCGACCACTGAGCAGCAGCAGCAGCCTGAGAATGAGGAGCAGAGTTGAGAACCGCCTGGGTGACTTCGGTGTCTGAACAGTCCTCCTCAGACGCCTCCATGGTGAAGTCCCCGCTGGTGTCTACATTCACTCTCTCAGCAGGGAAATCTTGCTGCAAAAGCAAACATGTGTTAGAAATGAGAATTAAATATAGCAGCAATAGTACCAGAAGGGAAGCATACCTGGACAATGTTGCGCCAACGCAGTTCCTGCAAAATAGCAGAAGTATCAGATATATTCAATAAGGCAGTATGCAAACTGAAAATCTTACCTACTTTCGGCGAATGTCAGCGTAGAAGGCTCCAAATTGCTCCTCAAAGCCCTATGCATTAAAGCAAATGTCAGATTGTCGTAGTCACACAAAACCAAGCAGAAATGGAAATTCTGTACCTGAGCCCAGCTGGACGCATACCACATCCCGCGCTGGCTATCCCGCACAGCCTCCTCAAACAGGTACGGCTTCCCCACACACCGGTACCAAGTAAGGTAGTCTGTATAGTTGACTTCTCGAAGGACACACCTGTCCTGAGAAGCCACGGCAGCTGCATGCCGACGTCTAGTAGCCGAGCGAGTTGTGGCTGGGTGGTCCATGTCAGCAGGAGGAGGGGCAGGAATGCAGAATACATCAGAGAACTGATGCCGCACACGCCCTGGGAGGTAGAGGGCCGACTTCTTCATGCAGTAGATCTCACCTGTTTATCCCTCAGAACGCGGCCAGAGTTCAAGGGAGCCCAGTCGAAGCCATCATATCGAGCGAATGGGCGTAGGTGGACCTATTACAGAAACAGAAGCTGTAAGCAAAGGAAATACAATAGGCATGCAAAGTTAAAAAGCAGAGGAGACTTACATCCTCGAGTTCTACCAGGTCCAGCAGATACCGGTAGGACTCATAGCTGAACACCCCAGCAGTGGCCCAGTGGTCAGGCTCGACCAACTGGCCAGGAAGGGGCAGGAGCTCGTCCCGCAGGTGGCCAAAGCAATGTCCCCTGGTGATGTGCTCCATGATCCAATACTGTAAATGCAAGTAAGGCAGTCATCAAATATAAAGCATAAGAAGAAATATATTCTGCAATGTAACCAAAGAAAATTCCTACAGTCAGCAGAGGGTACAGCCCCACGTAAGAGCGGTGCCCGAGCTTCACCACATTGTCGAGCCCACAGACCAGCCAAGTGTAGCTAGCACCGGCCCAGTCATAGTGATCCAGGTGCTCTAAGTTGGTCAGATATGCAATCCAGTCAGCATGGATATAGTAGACCGACGAATCGCAGAAGATCATAGCCAGCAGCTCCAGTAGAAAGTGCCTCAATACAAAATCTGCTTCCTCACTGCCAGGCTCGGGGTTGGGCCAGAACTTGTCCCACTCCCTTAACCACCCCATAGTGATCATATGCTTCCCCCTAGGCGGCTTAGGATGGACACGACCAAGATGTGCGGGCGCGAGGTGAAAGCCGTGGGTGGTCTCACCAATAATGGGCTTGTCACCAAAAGGAAGGCCTGTCAGCAGAGCCCACTGATCGGGCAGAACAGTTAGCTCACCAAAGGGAAAGTGGAAGGAGTGTGTCTCGAACCTCCACCTTTCTACCATGGCTCAGAAAAAGTTGTAGTGGCCGTGGATGATGGGAAGGTGCAGCAAACCACCAAACGGAGACTGATGATGGAGAAAGTCCTGCAAAAACTCCGGTAGATGGTGGAAATGCTAGAGCATTAGACCCCAGTGGCATCGCATGATCCGGTTTGCATCCCCCTCCTGAAATATCAAGCACATATTTAGAGTCGGGTCAAAAGAAAAAGCGGAAAAGTAGGAAGCAGAAAGCAATTTAGAGCACAAAGCAAACAATTACCTCAAACTCGGGGCTCTCGCAGATGTGACGGTCGCTCAATAGCCGCCCCCTGAAGTTTCCAGATTCCTGAAAATGCAATCGTCAAAATATAACGGATTTGAATATTCTTCTTCTATTCAGTTCGAGCTTACCTCAGTAGGGATAGCATGCATTGAACTACCGGAGGCCCGCGACCTCGAAGAACTACCTCCTCGTCCGGAACGAGAACTAGAAGGCATGTCCCCCGAAGACTGTGGAGTTCCCACCTCGGGAACTGAATCATCCTGCAGAAAGAAAGTCAAACAGCTGCAACAAGCGCGATAAGATGCAAAGCGTTGAAATTAGAATGTGGCATTACAGTCATTGGCAAAATAGCAAAATGTTGGGCATTTTAGTAAAAGCAATAGCATATTAGTATTTGCTGGTTATGAAAACTATCAAGCAATTTCAATGCAGAGCAATCAACAATAAAATTAGAGAAATGCAGCAGTATGGAATTAAACACAGCAATATGGCAATATTCGCCCAAACCAGTGAGCCTTCACGGCCAACTCATCAGCCCCACCGTGCGGAGTAGTCCGCCGGAGCATCGCTGGCAACCAGTCAGCACCACCAGCGGCCTGCGCCTTCCCTTGGCATGCCTGCATTCTCAAACCCCGCAGCCACCTTGCGGAGCAGTCCACCGGAGCCCAACTGCCACGGCCAGCCATCGCACCCGCAGCCCGAGAGCCACCAGCCCGTGGGAGTCCCAACCGCTGCTGCCCACCGCTGCAACTACAGCCCGAGCCTTGCCAGTCCGCCACCGCAACCCGCGCAGAATGTGCCTGCCACTCCAGGTCCGTCGGGGACTTCCAACCGTTGACCACCCACGACGAAGAGCAGGGCATACACAAAAAAAAAAAGAGAGGGAAGAGGAATCGGAACTTACTCTCGCCTGCGAGCCGCGGTCCAGCCAATCCTGCAGCGTCTGATCCATGCCGCTGCTGCCAGTCGCCGCTGCCCCCGCACCACACTGACGTGCCTCATGCGCGCACCAGCCACGAGCACTCCCTCAGTGCACTCCACGTGCGCCGCCGCTGCAAAGACAGGAAGTGGGTGCCGCCGCTGCAAGAGGAGAGGAGGAGGAAGACGCAACCCTTTCGCGTGAAGAGAGAAAGAGGTTGAAGAAGAGGAAGAGGCGTGGGTTTGTCTTGTTGGAGAAAGGAATTTATTTTTCTTTCCTTCGTAAGGTTTATACATGATGCCTTGGAAACATTATGCATCTGTAGCATGCAACTCTTTGCACTGCCAGGCAATTCCAAGCAGCAAGGTGGAAATTTTGGCAGTTACGGCAGTTGGCTAGTGGGGCTCGCACGAGAAATAAGTCAAAGTGCAAAAAATGCAAAATAACCGTGACAATTGCGTCCAGCCCTTATCATCGCACAGCTCAAGCATCAAGTGCAGAGTATGCAGTGTCCAGCACATGGCTCACAAAATGCACCATGTGGGGTAATTTGCAGAAAACCCCCTACATTTTGTAAAATTGCAAATCAGTCCAAGAAGGATGCGGGAAATTTGTTTCAAAGAAGACATTTGTCGACAGACAGTAGAACCTCAAGTGTCACCGCACAGTCGCAGTACAGCAATCAGAAGCAGTTTGGTTGGGTAATTTGCAGTAAAGCCCAAAAGTTGGGAATATTTACACATAAGTCCTCACCTTTGCAAGCAATTTAAAGAATCGCAGCAAACAAGAAATCTGAGCATGCATCTCGACAAGAGTGCCAGTCTCCGCACCGCAACCCCGGCAATCAGCATATTGTAGTTCCTTCCAGGGGAATAATCTGGAGTTATCGCTTTGTTTTTCGGGATCTCATCCTGAGCGGATAAGGTCCTTTGCCCCTTTGGATTTCCACGGGCGCGGAATCCAGCTTGCTTGACTTTGACCGGGTGGTCATTGTCCTTTGCCCTTTTGGATTTCCGCAGGCGCGGAATCTAACTTGCTTGACTTTGACCGAGCGGTCATTGTCGTTTGCCCCTTTGGATTTCCGCAGGCGCGGAATCTAGCTTGCTTGACTTTGACCGGGTGGTCATTGTCCTCTGCCCCTTTGGATTTCCGTGGGCGCGGTATCCAGCTTGCTTGACTTTGACCGGGCGGTCAAGGTCCTCTGCCCCTTTGGATTTCCGCAGGCGCGGAATCCAGCTTGCTTGACTTTGATCGGGCGGTCATTGTCCTTTGCCCCTTTGGATTTCCGCAGGCGCGGAATCCAACTTGCTTGACTTTGACCGGGCAGTCATTGTCCTCTACCCCTTTGGATTTCTGCGAGCACGGTATCCAGCTTGCTTGACTTTTACCAGGTGGTCATTGTCCTCTGCCCCTTTGGATTTCCATGGGCGTGGAATCCAACTTGCTTGACTTTGACCGGGCGGTCATTGTCCTTTGCCCCTTTGGATTTCCGTAGGCGCGGTATCCAGCTTGCTTGACTTTGACTGGGCGGTCATTGTCCTTTGCCCCTTTGGATTTCCGCGGGCACGGAATCCAGCTTGCTGATTTTTGACCAGGTAGTCAAGGTCATGTGCCCCCTTTTGGATTTTCGCGGGCGCGAAATCCAACTTCTTGGCTTTGACCGAGCAGTCAAATGTCCTTTGCCTTTCCTAGGCTTTCCTTGGCTTTAATCGGGCAGTTAAAGTCCTTGGCTTCTCGGATTTCCTTGGGCAGGAAATCCCGTGGCTCGACCTTTTGACCTGATGGTCAGGGTCCTAGCGCTTTTCTCGGATTTCCTTGGGTAGGAAATCCCATGGCTCGACCTTTTGACCTGATGGTCGAGGTCGTAGCCCCTTTCTCAGATTTCCTGGGGTAGGAAATCCCATGGCTCGACCATTCGACTGAATGGTCAAGGTCCTAGCCCTTTCCTTGGATTTCCCCGGGCAGGAAATCCAATTATTTGACCCTCTGACCGGGCGGTCAAGGTCCTTTTTCTTTTCTCTTCTGGATTTTCGTGGGTGCGGAATCTAGTTGTTGGACCCTCTGACCGGGCGGTCACGGTCCTTTTGTTTTTCCCTTTTGAGTTTTTGTAGGTGTGAAATCTCTTTGTTTGCCTTTGGTCCATGCGGACCAGGCCTTGCTTCGCTTGACAAATTATCTATTTGTCATGCCCCCTTTCCTTTTTCTTGGGCTAGTACCCCCAACTACTCGGTTGACAACCGTCACGCAGTCAGGCGGCCGAGGTTGACAGGGCTTGGTTAGCTTGTCGTATCCTGTCTCTTTGGTTGATAACCTCATAATTCGGTTGATGAGTCCGACAACTTATCATTTTTCTTGCCAGTGCTTCTTTTGTTTGTGTTTTTAGCATCAGGTTCGCATCGGCTCTTGCATTTGCATCCTGCATTAGCATTACATTCCCAGCATTTAGACCAGTAGGTGCACACATTTCGCATTTGCATTTGCATTTGACAACAAGTCATGACTTTCTGTGCATCCGCCGGATAAGTGACTTATCGCCTACAGCAAACACCATCCTTTTGTAACCTCAAAATGGGGGTATCTTGTCAACCCTGAGCATCAGTCTTGGTTCCCTTCGTCCCTCGACCTCGCTCAGGGAGGGGCATCTGTAGATACCCCGATTTTGAGGTGACTCATTGATGTGGCTCCAATTGTTGCTTTAGATATGACTGATCCTTGAACCAACTCTAAAACCGTAGCAAGCCTGCAGCCCAATCTAAAAACCAAGCCAATAGGGGAGAGCACCTACCTAGCACACCAACCTAGCACACTTCCCTAGCACACATAGGTGGCGCACTTAGCCAGCGCACATCACTGCTGGCTTTCCACCTTCCTTGGCTGTTACCTCCAGTAGTGAATGTGTCGTGGAATATTCCAGTCTTTTCGTCTGCGAGGCTCTCCTTATCCCCGTAACTCACCCTTGAGATTTCCCTATAAAAGGACCCCCATAGGCACCACTTTCGTGGGACGAAAATCCTGAGAACTGAGAATCCTGAGTAGAAACCTTGCACCCATCCACTTTCTCCTTTGAAGCCCGATCTCTGCACAAGCTTCTCCACCAGTCCAGCATCTTATCTTCATTCCCTGGAGCACCTCTTGCGTCCTAGAGCCTTCCAAAGCAACAAGGGTTTTCTTATCTCTGATATTGCAAGAAGGAATACTTCGTGGGGTAGGCTTTCTACCTCCATTTTTATTTTCTTAATGTCATTTCAGAACTTGATAAAACATGCTTAAAACCTTTCGTATGATTTGTTTTGTTCCATGTTTTGAAGTTTACATGTTAACATGCTCGCATTCCATGCAAATAATCTCCATGCTAATCTATGTTTGCATTTCTAGCATGTAATCTACTTGAGCTATTGTTTCCTTGCATATAATATTTTGCCACGCACCATGTATACCCTTGCACGTAGAAGCATGCGCATTTGATCATCATTTACACTTGTTTTGATTCGTTTTATCCAAATCATGCTTGTTCTTAAGTATTTCACACGTTTTTATGCATGAACCCACCAACTTGCTTTGGTTTCAAATGCTGTGTTTTCATTATGATTCTTGACCCTATGCACTCACAGCATGTTTTCCAGTTTTTATCATGACATAATCCCTTTAGCACTTGCATGAATCCCCCTTGTATCTCCGTTGGGTGGGTTCTGGATCAGGTCATAGTCTGATCTAGAATCCCTGGGGCGCACATCCTAGTCGCACCTAACCCGCCCACCAGTCTAGCGCACTCAGCAGGCGCACCAGACTGGTCAGAGATCAGAGCACTTGCATTCAGCACCATACTTGCATGACTTTATCGCAGAGTTTTGAGCTTGTTTCTTCCTATTTGATTCTCTGGTTTGCCGAGATTCCACCTGCATGTTTTCAGCTTTCGATCTGACTGTTTTCCATGGGTTTTCTCTGTTTTGTTATTCAGCTCCAGGCTGAATCTGGTAGACTGATTGCACCTTACTCCCTTGTGAGAACCATGTGTATCAATCCATGATCCATAGGTTTGGCTGAATCATTGCTTCCTGCATCTAGTTCAGATAGATGAGATCTTGTGTGAGGCTTCAAGCTCTTGAGCTCAAGATCATTGCATTGCATTTGCATTGTTAACTCTTTCAAGGCTTGTTTTCCGAGCTTCTCTAGAATGATTCTATTGCATGCTTTTCCAGAGTGCATCCTCTGATGTTTTGCTTTACTTGGCTTTTCTATTTTTACCTTTGCATACATTACTGGCCCACCTAGACGCACATAGGTGGCGCTCCAGACTGACACACCAGTCTGGCGCACCAAACAGGCGCAGTGGCCTATTTTCAGTAGCACACAGCATGTTTTTCATATGTTTTGCCTGTTTTTCGATCCGATTTGCTCCTGGGTTTTCATTAGATTTTCTTCCTTGATGCATTAGGATGGCACTCCTCCATTTTCAGCAGTTTTCCTGCACTTTAGCTTGCATTTATTCAAGTAGTAAGCAAGGATGATAAATCACTCAAGATATTAGATCTCTGATCTTATTATGCAATATTCTTGCATCAACTGTTGGCCCAGCACACGAGCGATATTTCTGAGCATTAGGACACACCCCTACACATCTTGCACCTATACTCTAGACACCACAAGCATTTGCATGGCATGGTATATCACCCTCGGGCGTACAGCAAGAGGCTGAAAAGCCGACATTTCGTTTGCAAAAGAGAAATCATTAGAAGACCGATTCGTCGGGCGTACGAGGGTGCCTAACACCTTCCTCGTACGTAACAGGGATCCTTACCCGCATTTCTGGTTTGCGCAGCCTTTTTTTTTATTTGTTTGCATGATTTTTCATGTCTTTATGGTTTTCCTCGTCTTCCATAATAGATTAGGTGGCAACTCTTGCATTTTTGCATTTTTTTCCCTTTTCTTTTTTGCCGTGGCTTTGCCAGTTTTGGCACAAATATCACCCATTTGTGGCCACCCCCGTCGGCATGGTTACAGTATCTACCTGAGGAGGTGCTACGCATTCCCAACATTAGCTGGCTTATCCCGCCTATCATCATAGGGCTAAGATTCATACATGCATTGATGCAAGAGAACTATGCCCTGCATATGCATATTTCATACTAAGATTAATATGTGTTGTGATGCAGAGCTACATGGATGTAGGAAGAGCATGGATCTATGCATGCATGGAGGAAAGTGTTGGTGTCGTAGAGTGAGGACATGCTGATTATGATCACTGATAGTACTTTTTCAAGTAGCAAGAGTTAGCTGACTCTGATTGTTCGATGCAATCCATGTCCTCAAGGATGACAGCCTCTGATGGTATTTCAAAAAGGTCACTGTAACCCTGGTTTTCTTGTATGCACCCTTGATGATTCCTGGCTCCGAACCTTTGTCTGATTGTTCTTTTCCTAGTACACAAAAGCTTTGATTATCTTGCTGTCTTTGCACAACATGTACAATAGGTGGGCAGCTGTCCTTTGTTTGACTGATGTGAGTGCTGCTGCCTGGGTTCCCTCCTGAGCCTAACTCAAGATCATCTTTTCTTTTGGACCCCACTACTCAAGTGGGGCCAGGTCTGATGGTACCACCTAGACCTGCCTCCCGACTGATAGGAGATAAACTCCTTTGGTCTAGCACTAAAAGACTTGTTCTCTTCAAGGGTCAGGATTGCAGATTGACCCGGTGTTGCTGCTGATTCTCCCTTGTCCTCTGTCATTGGTGCTTTCCCTTTCCTACGCCTGATTTCGTCCTGTGCATCTTCAACCAGCATTGATAACTACTCTTGAAATAGAATCTCCAGATCACTGAGCATGTTATCCACTTGGGCTACCACAGCATCTCCTTCCTCTTCACCGGAAAGGGAATCCACATAGTAGGCGCTGGTAGTCTTCAACACCTCGGGCTCTGATTCTAGCTGCCCTGGCTGTAATCCCCTCAAAACTGGCTGCTGTTTTGAAGTTGTTACTGCTGATTTTGCCCTTGCTGCATCCCAAACTGCAACTAGATTAGTAGACAGACCTTCTACTGACTTTGGAGGCGACAATGTTAGCATGGCTCTCCCCGGTGACTCGGATGATGTTGAATCCCCTCCGTAGTCCCTAATTTCTCCATCCGAGTAGTAGTCCTCTATGCATACCCATTCTGACTCATTGACCGGCTCATTGGACTCGATTGAAATTCTCCAGCAATCCCACACAGACAAAATTGTTTAAATCTCGTGGAATAATGAGCTTTTGAAACTTACAACGCCTTGCGCCTCTGTCCTGCGGCTTGCGCTCGTAACCCAATCCTTCAAACTCGCGTTTTCTTTCCGTGGCGATTGGTTCCGTGATTCCTTGGCCATTCCGCCCTAGAGGTGCTCCCTTCTCATACCCCCATCTTTGACATAAATTCTCAACCACCAAGAAAGGATTGCCCAAAGTGGCCAAATGACAGGCACGCTCGAGAATCAGAATAAAATTGACCGGTTCAAAACGGTCGACATGGTAGAGCATATCAGATGCTCTGGAGTCAAAGCGGACAGTATGGAGCGAGACTAAAGAGAATGCAGAATTAGACGGCTCAATGAAGGATTGACTCAGCTGATAAGAGAATGGATCTGAGACATCATGGATGAGGCAAGAAGGATCAAAAGGCTCGACCTCATCCGATGAAAGGAGATGCACTCCTGAGGTTCCTGGTGCATGCTCAGGCAAAGGCTGGCTGACTATATTGCCTAATGTGGATGCTGTTGTGTGTGGTGCCGGTGCAGCGGACCTAGGCTTTGCCTCTTGAGTGTTAATGATGATTGCCTAGCGGTCAATCAGATTTTGAATAGCATTCTGGAGTGTGTAGCAATTATTCGTAGAGTGCTCGGCGATTCTATGGTAACTGTAGAATAAATCCGCCTTAAACCATAGTGGAATCGGGTTTGGAGGTGGGCGGATTTCCAGAAGCTTCAATAGCGACG
Organism: Posidonia australis; assembly: GCA_024699735.1. NCBI lineage: Eukaryota > Viridiplantae > Streptophyta > Magnoliopsida > Alismatales > Posidoniaceae > Posidonia > Posidonia australis. Next base: position 33,524 of record JAMKQA010002386.1, on the reverse strand, counting down.
CTACCTTGGGAAATATAACGCTCAGTGGCTCGACCAGAGGAGTGAAGTCTCTCTCAGGTCGTGGTGACCGCCTAGGTCCCAGGTAACACCCTTGCCTTGCTGGTGCTGGCTGGTAGACCGGCTCAGCGGTGGTTGTGATCTGTGAAGTGCATGGAGCCCTAGGTGTAGGTGAATAAATGACCTGATTTTGAGTTGGCGGGTTCACCACATTTCCTGGCATACTAGGAGCTCCTACATAAGATACAACATTCCTAGTAGACTCCTTCTTTCGGCCGAATCCAGTGTTAGATCAATTATTGCCATTGTTATTGTTACTGGATCCGCCGGTAGCCATTGTCTGCTTGGCGAATGCTGCAAGCGTAGGGAAACTTCCGCTATTGAGTGAACCGTCTACGCAGGTGCTAGCTTTAATCAAGGCCGTGAAAGTGGAGATGGACTAAATGCTCAACAAAGCCACAGTGGCTGGCTGCGCTCCACGAATAATGATTTCAATAGACTCCTCGTGAGAGGGTCTATCGTGTACCTATGAAGTGAGGGCTCGCTAGTGCCTGACATACTCCCTGAATGGCTCATGGGGCTTCTGCTTGGTTGCAACTAGGTCCTCGCGCTTAGGGTTTAGGGTTTAGGATTTGTTAGCATTTGTCTCTAGTTACGCCTTATTTAATTGTTCGTCTGAATTTGTATGTTTTATTTTAACTAGATAGGGAGGCAAACATGTCTCTACTCTACTAATCTTGCAAATTCAAAAAAGAAGGGGAAAAAACACACAATTATGGCATTAGAAAAATCAAACAAAAGGCGTAAACATGGCATGTGCTTGTGTTGTGCCCAAGTAGGTGACTAAAAAACAAGTATCAACAAACAAAGCATGTATCAGGTCATGTGTATGTGCAGTGGCATAGCAATACTGTGAAGGTAGTGGAAAAAAGGCATGTTCAGTCAAATATGTACAAGTAACAGAACAAGCAAGCATAATGTAAATAGACCATAGACAAGTAGGGAAACCAGAACGAAAGCTAGAATCTGGTTATCCCCAGCGGACTCGCCAATTCCTGTGACCATGCCGGTGGAACCCTTGCACGGCTCTCCTACTACTCAGTGTGCGGAAATAGACAAGGAGATCCGATACGGTCACGGCGAAGATGGTGAATCCGGAAGAAGAGACAAGACTCGAAAATACCAAGGGAAGACAAAAAGGATAAGGAAAGGAGTCGCCACCTAGTCTTTTAATGGAAAGACGAGGAAAACCAAAACAAACACAAGAAAATCACGAAACAAAACAAAATGTAGAATGCATGTGTGATCCATGCCTAATGGACAATGCACAAATGAATGCGGGCAAAATAAAGGGTAAAGATTCTGGTTACGCATGGGGAAGGTGTTAGGCACCCCCATGCACCCAAGAAAACTCGATCTTTCTAGGTTTCTTACTGTTAATGGTCTGCTAAATGTATGCTTGCTTATTCTATATGCTCATGCATGAAGATGATTGAAAACATGCCAAATCAAAGTAAGAAGTGAAATAAAAGGAAAAAGTTAATCCGAGGGACAAATGTAGGCATTAAGAATGCCGCTTTACTATACGCCCTTGGACGATGAGGAAAATCGTGAAATTCTCAGAAAGCGTCTTGCAAAACAGTAGAAATTGGGATAAATCTGAGAAAATCAAAAAGGGAAAATAATCCTCATTTCGGGACCATGTCGGCTTTGTAAGCCTTTTACTGTACGCCCTCGGGCGATGGAAAACCAAAACAAGTGAAAACCACAGAAAATCGAGGAAAATCCAGAAAATGGGGAGAAAACCAAGCCAGAATCATGCTAGGAAAACATACGCAGAACCGGGAAGAAATGAGGGGAAAATCTGTGCAAAAAGATGTGAAAAGCCATGCAAAATGCAAGTGTGAATGCAAATATGAAAACTCCAAGGGGTTTTGTGCAAAAAGCCCAAATCATCGAAAATACATAGGAAAACACATTCTATGCAATTATGAAGAAATCTAGGGTCAAATGTGCCTTCCTAGTCAAAATGAAGTTCTCTAGGGGTTAGAATGCAATTTTACCACCTAAACATGCATTGAGAACAATTCAGTGGAAATTCAGGGTAAAAATGCAAGAAAAATGTCTCAGAAATCATCCAAGAAGTTTCAGGGGCAAAATGGTCATTTTACCCTGAAAACAGGCAAACAGAGTAATATCAATGAAGTACAGGGGCTAAACTACAAATTTCCCAGCAGAACAAAGCATCCAGAAGAATTTCAGTAAAGTCTGAGGGTTAAAATGCAATTTACCTAGAGAAAAACATGCTTCAGAAAAGTTTTCAAACACTCCAGGGGTTTAAATGTAAATAAACCAAAGAAAATAACATTCTGGAAAGTTTCAATAAAGTCCAGGGGTCTAAATGCAAAGTAACCAGCAAAAACATGCATCCTAGATGATTTCAGAAGAATGCAGGGGCTTATATACAAATAAACCATCAAAAATGAGCATTCAGAAACATTTTGAGAAGTATGAGGGCTGTTATGCAATTTTCGTAGTAAAAATGAACTGTCAGAAAAATTCCAAGGAAATCTACGGTCTTCTATGCAATTTGCTTGAAACAAAATACATTTAAAAAACTCTGGAGGGTTTTTATTAAAGTTTTAAACTCAGAAAACATTATTTTAAATGTTCAGGGTAAAACATGTAATATTTTCAGTTAAAACTTTATTCAAAAGATTTTAGAAAAATGATGGAAGGACCTATGTGCAATAAAAGGACCTAAATGCAAGAAGAGTAAAAACTTCTGAATTTTATTTAAAAAAGTTTTTAAAGTTTTTTAAAAGAAATAAAAAAGAAACGACGACGCTGACGGCGAAGCTCACTGCCGATGATCGTTAGAGGAAGCTAGAGGGGGGCCTCCGGAAGTCTGATCTTAGATCAGACCCCTCAGGAAGCAAGAGGGGAAAGAAAGAGAGAGATTCACTGGATCCGATGCACGATCAGTCGGTGGGAAAGGCCTCCCGACCTCCTCCGCCGTTGCGGACTCCGGCGACGGTGCTGGGGAAGGAGGGGACTCCAGAGGCTGAGGCACGACTGCTCTGAGGAGGGGGGGAGAGGGCTCAAGGGTCCAGAAGCTTCTTTGGATTGCCCCCCACCCTTGCCGCCAGAGTGTGGCGACGGCGGGGCATGGCGGAGCGCCGTTAGCCAAGGGATCACTCTGGATCCCTTCGAAGCGCTCCAGGAAGAGGAGGAGATGCTAGAGGATCAGAAATCAGATAATTAAGAGGAATCAGAGGGGGTACCTGACTGGAGAAACCTCGCCGGAGTTCTGGAAGTGTTTGTTGCTCCTTTCCGTGATGGCTCTGACTCTGCTCCGCTCCTTCTCGCTCACAATTCTTAGTTCTCTCATGTGCTCTGAAGGCGTGTGGGGTTTTAATTCAGTGTCCTCAAACCTGGCTCTTCTCCTCCTTATATAGGCAGTCGGAAACCCAGCGGAATCCTTCGACCAAGCGCGCGACACCTAACAGACTGGGTAACGAACTCCGATCACTGTTACGACAGCTCAGCAGACAGCGAACTGCTATCCCCCACGTGCACTGGTCTACTCCCTTGCTCACCAATAGGATGAACGACATTCCGAGCTTCTCTGGCGATGCATCCTGTGGCTGAAGATGCTCCAATTTGCTAGCTGGATTGACGAGGCTCGAGCCAAATTGATCAAATCTACAAGAAGGAACGATCTAGTGGCTGATTCGTGAGAGATGGTGAAGGAAAATGGGTTCAGTGAAGTGGTCTGATTTTGGCAAAAAAGATTGGATTAAATGATAAGATGATTTAATGTATATGGTAAGGATGAATAAAATGTTGGGTTGAAGGGAAAAAAACTGAATTGTTGATCTTTATGGGCTTTGGGCTCAATGGGCCTATGTGGACCTTCATGGGCCCAAGTGGGCTTCCATGAATTAAGTTGGCCTAATGAGGGTTAGAGCTCAACCACCACATCCCCATCCTGCAAAATCAGGAAATTGGGGTGTCTACAATGACGGTTCAGAAGGAGGATAAACGAACACATCATCCGAGAAGTAGGCTGTGATGGTTCGGAAATCCGAATAGCGAACACACCAACCGAGAGGTAGTCAGTGACGGATTAGAAAGAGGACAACCGAGCACATCATTCGAGAAGCAGGCGGTGATGCTTTAGAAACCCGAAAGGTGAACACGCCAACCAAGAGGCAGTTGGTGACGGTTCAGAAAGAGGATAAACGCACACATCATGCCAAAAGCAGGTGGTGGTGGTTCAGAAATCCGAACAGCGAACACGCCAACCGAGTGGCAGTCAGTGACGGTCTAGAAGTAGGACAACCGAACAAATCATCTGAGAAGCCGGTGGTGAATGTTCGGAAACCTGAAAAGCGAACACGCCAACGAGAAACTGTTGGTGATGGTTCAAAAGGAGAATAAACGAACACATCATCCAAGATGTAGGTGGTGATGGTTCAGAAATCCGGAAAGCAAACATGCCAACCGAGAGGCAGTCGGTGACGGTTCAGAAGTAGGACAATAGAACACATCATTCGAGAAGCAGACGGTGGTGGTTCGTAAACCCGAAAGGCGAACACGCCAAACGAGAGGCAGTCGGTGACGATACAGAAGTAGGATAAACAAACACATCATCCAAAAAGCAGGCAGTGATGGTTTGGAAATCCGAAAAGCGTACATGCCAACCGAGAGATAGTCGGTGACGGTCCAGAAGGAGGATAAACAAACAAGTCATCCGAGAAGCAGGCGGTGATACTTCGAAAATCCGAAAAGCGAACACACCAATCGAGAGGCAGTCGGTGACGGTTCAGAAGGAGGACAACTGAACACATTATCCGAGAAATAGGCGGTGATGATTCGGAAACCCGAAAAGCGAACACGCCAACCAAGAGGCAATGGGTGACAGTTCAGAAGTAGGATAAACGAACAGATCATCCGAGAAGCAGACGATGATGGTTCGAAATCCGAAAAGCGAACACGCTAACCAAGAGGCAGTCGGTGATGGTCTAGAAGGACGACAACAAACACATCATCCAATAAGCAGGCGTTGATGCTTTAGAAATCCGAAAATCGAACATGCCATCCGAGCGGCATTCGATGACGGTTCACAAGGAGGACAACAAACACATCATTCAAGAAGCAATCAGTGATGATTCGGAAACCCGAAATCAAACACGCCACTTGAGAGGGAGTCGGTGACATTTTAGATGGAAGATAAACGAACACACCAACAGAATGACAGTTGATGATGGTCTAGAAGGAGGATAAACGAACATATCATCCAAGAAGCAAGTGGTGATGGTTCGGAAATCTGAAAAGCGAACATGCCAACCGAGAGGCAGTCGGTGACGGTTCAGAAGGAGGAGAACCAAAAAAGTTATTCGAGAAGCTGGCAGTGATGATTCAAAAATCAAAAAGCAAACACGCCACTCGAGTGGCAGTCGGTGACGGTCCAGAAAGAGGGTAAGTGAACACATCATCCAAGAAGCAGGCGGTGATGATTTGGAAATCTGAAAGCAAACACGCCATCCGAGAGGTAGTCGGTAACCGTTCAGAAGGAGGACAACGAAACACATCATCCGAGAAGTAGGAGGTGATGGTTCGGAAACCAGAAAGGCATACACTCCAACAAAGAGGCAGTCGGTGACGGTCCAGAAGGAGGATAAACGAACACATCATCTAAGAAGCTGGAGACGATGGTTTGGAAATCGAAAAAGCGAACACGCCAACTGAGAGGCAATCGATGACGGCTTAGAAGGAGGACAACCGAACATATCATCCAAGAAGCAGGCGGTTATGGTTCGGAAACCTGAAATGCGAACGCCAACCGGGAGGTTGTCGGTGACGGTTTAGAATGAGGATGAAGGAGTACATCATACGAGAAGTAGGTGGTGATGGTTCGGAAATCCGAAAAGCGAACACGCCAATGGAGAGGCAGTCGGTGACGGTTCAGAAGGAGGACAACCTAACACATCATCTAAGAAGCAGGCGGTGATGGCTCGGAAACCCAAAAGGTGAACACGCCAACTGAGAGTTAGTCGGTTGCGATTCAAAGGGAGGACAACCGAACACATCTTTCGGGATGTAAGCAGTGATGAGTCGGAAACCCGATATGTGAACACGCCAACCGAGAGATTGTCGGCGACAGTCTATATGGAGGATAAAAGAACACTTCATCTGAGAAGCAGGCGGTGATGGTTCAAAAATCCGAAAAGCAAACACGCCAACCAAGAGGTAGTTGGTAACGGTTCAAAAGTAGGACAACGAAACACGCCAACCGAGAGGCTGTCGGTGACTATCCAGAAGGAGGATAAACAAACACATCAACCGAGAAGTAGGTGGTGATGGCTCGAAAATTCGAAAACCGAACACGCCAACCGAGAGGCCAGAAGGAGGATAAACGAACACATCATCCGAGTAGTAGGCGGTGATGGTTTAGAAATCCGAAAAGCTAACACGCCAACTGAGAGGAAGTCAGTGACGGTTAAGAAGGCACACAGCCCGAACACATCATTTGATAAGCAGGCAGTGATGATTCGGAAACCCAAAAGCAAAAACGCCAACCGAGAGACAGTCGGTAACAATTCAAAAGGAGGATAAACGAACACATCATTTGAGAAGTAGGCGACGATGATTCGGAAACCCAAAAAATGAATATGCCAATTATGAGACAGTCAGTGATGGTTTAGAAGGTGGATAAACGAACACATCATCCGAGAAGTAGGCGGTGATGATTAGGAAATCTGAAAATTGAACACGCCAACCGAGAGGCAGTCGGTGACAGTCCAGAAAGAGGACAACCGAACATATCCTTTGAGAAGCAAGCAGAGATGGTTCGGAAATCCAAAAAGCGAACACGCCAATTGGGAGACAGTCGGTGACGGTCCAGAAGGGTGATAAATGAACACATCATCTGAGAAGCAGGCGGTGATGGTTCAGAAATCCGAAAAGTGATCATGCCATCCGAGAGGCAGTTGGTGATGATTTAGAAGGTGGAAAACTGAACACATCATCCGAGAAGCAAGCGGTGATGATTCGGAAACCCGAAAAGCGAACACGCCAACTGAGAGGCAATCAGTGTCGGTTCAGAAGGTGGACAACCGAACACATCTTCCGAGAAGTAGGCAGTGATGGTTCAGAAACTAGAAAGGTGAACACGCCAACCGAGAGGTAGTCGGTGGTGGTTCAGAAGGGGGATAAACAAACATATCATCTGAGAAGCTGGCGGTGATGGTTTGGAAATTCGAAAAGCGGGCACGCCAACCAAGAGGGAGTCGGTGACAGTTCAGAAGGTGGATAATCGAACACATCATCCGAGAAGCAGGCGGTGATGGTTCGGAATCTCGATAGGTGAACACGCCAACCGAGAGGCAGTCGGTGACGGTTCAGAAGGGGGATAAACAAACACATCATCTGAGAAGCTGGCGGTGATGGTTTGGAAATCTGAAAAGCGAACAAGCCAACTGAGAGGCAGACGGTGACAGTTCAAAAGGAGGACAACCAAACACATCATCCGAGAAGCAGGCAGTGATGATTCGGAAACCCGAAAAGCAAAAATGCCAACCGAGAGGCCGTCGGCAGCGGTCCAGAAGGAGGATAAACGAACACATCATCCGAGAAGCAGGGGGTGACAGTTCGGAATCCCGAAAGGCGAACCTGCCAATGATAGGTTGTCGGTGACTATTCTGAAGGAGGATAAACGAACACACTATCCATGAAGCAGGCAGTGATGGTTCGGAATCCGAAAAGTGAACATGCCAACCGAGAGGCAGTCGGTTGTGGTCTAGAAGGAAGATAAATGAACACAACATCCGAGAAGATGGCGGTGATGGTTCGGAAATCTGAAAAGCGAACATGCCAACCAAGAGGCAGTTGATGACGATTCAGAAGGAGGATAAACGAACACATCATCCAAGAAGCAAGCGGTGATGGTTCGGAAGTCCGAAAAGTGAACACGCAGACCAAGAGGCAGTCAGTGACTGTTCAGAAAGAGGACAACCAAACATATCATACGAGAAGTAGGAGGTGATGATTCAGAAACCAGAAAAGCAAACACGCCTACCGAGAGGTAGTTGATGACTGTCTAGAAGGAGGATAAACGAACTCATCATCCGAGAAGCAGGCGGTGACGGTTCAGAAATTCGAAAAGAGAACATGCCAACGGAAAGGTAGTTGGTGACGGTTATGAAGGAGGACAACCGAACACATCATCCGAGATGCAGGTAGTGACGGTTTGGAAACCAGAAAGGTGAACACGCCAACCAAGAGGTAGTCGGTGACGGTCCAGAAGGAGGATAAATGAACACATCATTCGAGAAGCAAACGGTGATGGTTCGAATTCTGAAAAGCGAACACACTAACCGAGAGGCAGTCGGTGATGGTCTAGAATGACGAAAAATGAACACATAATCCAAGAAGCAGGCGGCGATGCTTCGGAAATCCAAAAAACGAACATGCCATCTTAACGGTAGTCGGTGACGGTTCAGAAGGAGGACAACATACACATCATACGAGAAGCAGTCAGTGATGATTCGAAAACCCGAAAATAAAACACGCCAACCGAGAGGGAGTCGGTGACGGTTTAGAAGGAGGATAAACGAACACACCATTCGATAAGAGAGGCGATGCTTCGAAAATCCGAAAGGAGAACATACTAACCAAAAGGCAGTTGATGATGGTCAAGAAGGAGGATAAACGAACACATCATCTGAGATGCAGGTGGTGATGGTTCGGAAATCCGAAAAGCAAAGACGCCAACCAAGAGGCAGTCAGAGATAGTCCAGAAGGAGGATAATCATGCACATCATCTGAGAAGTAGATGGTTCAGAAATCCAAAATGCGAACACGCTAACTGAGTGGCAGTCGGTGACGGTCCAGAAGGTGGACAACCAAACATATCATCCAAGAAGTAGGCGATGATGGTTGGGAAACCTGAAAAGCGAGCACGCCTATCGAGAAGCAGTCGGTGACAGTTCAGAAGGAGGATAATTGAACACATCATCCAAGAAGCAGGTGGTGATGGTTCGGAAACCCGAAAAGCGAGTACGCCAACAAGAAAGTAGTCAGTGACGGTTCATAAGAAGGATAAACAAATGCATCATCTGAGAAGTAGGCGGTGACAGTTCAGAAATCCGAAAAGCGAACACGCCAACGGAGAGGTAGTCGGTGACAGTTCTGAAGGAGGACAACCAAACACATCATTCGAGAAGCAAGCAGTGATGGTTCAGAAACCTGAAGGGTGAACATGTCAACCAAGAGGCAGTTAGTGGCGGTCCAGAAGTAGGATAAACAACACATCATCTGAGAAGTAGGCGGTGATGGTTCAAAAATCCGAAAAGCAAACACGCCAACCGAGAGGCTGTTGGTGACGGTTCAGAAGGAGGATAAATGAACACATCATCCGAGAAGTATGCAGTGATGGTTCAGAAATTCAAAAAGCGAACACGGTAACCAAGGGGTTGTCGGTGACGGTTTAAAAAGAGGACAACCAAACACATCATTCGAGAAGCAGGCGGTGATGGTTCGGAAACTCGAAAAGTGAACATGCTAACTGAGAGGAAGTTGGTGACGGTTAAGAAGGAGGATAAACAAGCACAACTTGCTAGAAGCAGGTGGTGATGGTTCGGAAATCCGAAAAGCGAACGCTCAAACCGAGAGGTAGTCGGTGATGGTCTAGAAGTAGGACAAACAAACATATTATTCGAGAAGCCGATGGTGATGGTTCGGAAACCTGAAAAGCGAACACGCCAACGAGAGGTTGTCGGTGATGGTTCAGAAGGAGGATAAACAAACACATCATCCGAGAAGCAGGAGGTGATGGTTCAGAAATCCGAAGAGCAAACACAACAACCGAGAGGTAGTTGGTGACTGTTCAGAAGTAGGACAATGGAACACATCATCCGAGAAGCAGGCGGTGATGGTTCAGAAACCCGAAAGGCGAACATGCCAACTGGGAGGCAGTCGGTGACGGTCTAGAAGGAGGATAAACGAACACATCATCCAAAAAGCAGGCAGTGATTGTTCGAAAATCCGAAAAGCGAACACGCAAACCGAGAGGTAGTCGGTGACGGTCTAGAAGGAGGATAAACGAACAAATCATTCGAGAAGCAGGCAGTGATGGTTGGAAAATCAGAAAAGCGAACACACCAACCGAGTGGCAGTCGGTGACGATTCAGATGGAGGACAACCGAACACATTATCCGAGAAATAGGCAGTGATGATTCAGAAACCCAAAAGGTGAATACGCCAACCAAGAGGCAGTTGGTGACTGTCCAGAAGGAGGATAAACGAACACATCATCTGAGAAGAAAATAGTGATGGTTCGAATTCTGAAAAGCGAACATGTTAACTGAGAGGTAGTCGATGATGGTCTAGAAGGACGAAAAACGAACACATCATCCAAGAAGCAGGCGGCGATGCCTCATAAATCCAAAAAACGAACATGCCATTCGAGAGGCAGTCGGTGACGGTTCAGATGGAGGTCAACAAAAACATCATACGAGAAGCAGTCGGTGACGATTCGGAAACCCGAAAATCAAACCCGCCAATCGAGAGGGAGTCGATGACGGTTTAGAAGGATGATAAACGAACACACCATCTTAGAAGCAAGCGACGACGGTTCGGAAATCCGAAATGCAAACACGCCGACCGAAAGGCAGTCGGTGATGGTCTAGATGGAGGATAAATGAACACATCATCTGGGAAGCAGGTGGTGATGGTTTAGAAATTCGAAAAGCAAACACGCCAACCGAGAGGCAGTCGGAGATGGTCCAGAAGGAGGATAATATAACACATCATCCGAGAAGCAAGTGGTGATTGTTCGGAAATCCGAAAAACGAACACGCTAACCGAGAGGTTGTCGGTGACGGTCCAGAAAGTGGACAACCGAACATATCATCTGAGAAGTAGGCTGTGATGGTTCGGAAACCTGAAAAGTGAGCACGCCAACAGAGAAGCAGTCGATGACGGTTCAGAAGGAGGATAAACAAACACATCATCCGAGAAGAAGGAGGTGATGGTTCGGAAACCAGAAAAGCGAGCACGCCAACAGAGAAGCAGTTGATGACGGTTCAAAAGGTGGATAAATGAACACATCATCTGAGAAGTAGGCGGTGATGTTTCAGAAATCCGAAAAGCGAACACGCCAATAGAGAGGTAGTCAATGATGGTTCTGACGGAGGACAACTGAACACATCATCCGAGAGGCAGGCGGTGATGGTTCGGAATCCCGTAAGGTGAACACGCCAACCATGAGGTAGTCAGTGACAGTCAAGAAGGAGGATAAACGAACACATCATCGGAGAAGTAGGCGGTGATGGTTCGGAAATCCGAAAAGCGAACACGCCAATTGAGAGGCACTTGGTAACGGTTCAAAAGGAGGATAAATGAACACATCATCCGAGAAGCAAGCTGTGATGGTTCAAGAAACCCAAAAAACAAACATGCCATCCGAGAGGCAATCAGTGATGGTTTAGAAGTTGGACAAACGAACATATTGTCCAAGAAGCCCGTGGTGATGGTTCGGAAAACTAAAAAGCGAACATGCCAACTACAGGCTGTCGGTGACGGTTCAGAAGGAGGATAAACAAACACATCATCCGAGAAGCAGGAGGTGATGGTTCAGAAATTCAAAAAATGAACACGCAAACCGAGAGGCAGTGGGTGATAGTTCAGAAGTAGGACAATGGAACACAACATCCAAGAAGCAGGCGGTGATGGTTGGGAAACCCGAAAGGCAAACACGCCAACCAAGACATAGTCGGTGACAGTCCAGAAGGAGGATAAAGGAGCACATCATCGAAAAAGTAGGCATTGTTGGTTCCGAAGGAGGATAAATGAACACACCAACTGAGAGGTATTCGGTGACGGTTTAGAAAGAGGTCAACCGAACACATCATTCGAGAAGCTGGCGGTGATGCTTTGGGAACAGGAAAAGCAGACACGCCAACCAAGAGGCAGTTGGTGACGGTTCAGAAGGAGGATAAGCGAACACATCATGCCAGAAGCAGGTGGTGATGGTTCAGAAATCCGAAAAGTGAACACGTCATTCGAGAGGCAGTCAGTGACGGTCTAGAAGTAGGACAAATGAACATATCGTCTGAGAAGCCAGTGGTGATGGTTCGAAAACCTGAAAAGCGAACACACCAACGACAGGCTATTAGTGATGGTTCAGAAGGCGGATAAACGAATACATCATCCGAGAAGCAGGAGGTGATGGTTCAGAAATTTGAAAAGCGAACACGCCAACCGAGAGGTAGTGGGTGACAGTTAAGAAGTAGGACAACAGAACACATCATCCAAGAAGCAGTCGGTGATGGTTTAGAAACCCGAAAGGCAAACACGCCAACGAGAGGTAGTCGGTGACAGTCCAGAAGGAGGATAAAGGAACACATCATTGAAAAAGCAGGCAGTGATGGTTCAGATATCCGAAAAGCGAACACGCCAACCAAGAGGTAGTCGGTGACGGTCCAGAAGGAGGATAAACGAACAAATCATCTGAGAAGCAAGCGATGATGGTTCGAAAATCCGAAAAGCGAACACACCAACCAAGAGGTAGTCGGTGACGGTTCAGAAGGAGGACAACCGAACACATTATCCGAGAAATGAGCAGTGATGATTCGGAATCCCGAAAAGCGAACATGCTAATGGAGAGGCACTGGGTGACAGTTCAGAAGGAGGATAAACGAACACGTCATTCGAGATGCAGACGGTGATGTTTCGAAATCTGAGAAGTGAACACGCTAACCGAGAGGCAGTCGGTGATGGTCCAGAAGGACGACAAACAAACACATCATCCAAGAAGCAGGCGGCGATGCTTCAGAAATCCGAAAAACGAACATGCCATCTGAGAGGCAGTTGGTGACGGTTCAGAAGGAGGACAACAAACACATCATCCGAGAACCAGTCGGTGATGATTCAGAAACCCAAAAATCAAACACGCCAACTGAGAGGGAGTCAATGATGGTTTAGAAGGAAAATAAACGAACACACCATCCGAGAAGCAAGCAGCGATGGTTCGGAAATCCGAAAAGTGAACACGCCAACCGAAAGGCAGTCAGTGATGGTCCAGAATGGGAGATTAATGAACACATCATCCAAGAAGTAGGTGGTGACAGTTCAGAAATCCGAAAAGTGAACACGCCAACCGAGAGGCAGTCGGTGACGGTTCCGAAGGAGGACAACCGAAAAAATCATCCGAAAAGCAGGCGGTGATGATTCAAAAACTAGAAAAGCAAACACGCCAATCGAGAGGCAGTCGGTGACGGTCCAGAAGGAGGGTAAACGAACACATCATCCGAGAAGCAGGCGGTGATGGTTTGAAAATATGAAAAGCGAACAAGCTAATAGAGAGGCAGTCGGTAACGGTTCAGATGGAGGACAACGGAACACATCATCCGAGAAGTACGAGGTGATGGTTCAGAAACCCGATTGGCAAACACTCCAACAGAGAGACAGTCGGTGATGGTCTAGAAGGAGGATAAACTAACACATCATCCGAGAAGCTGACGGTGATGGTTCGAAAATCCAAAAAGCGAACACGCCAACCTAGAGGCAGTCAGTGACGGTTTAGAAGGAGGACAACCAAACATATCATCCAAGAAGCAGGTGGGGATGGTTTGGAAACCTGAAAAGCGAACACACCAACTGGGAGGTAGTTGGTGACGGTTCAGAAGGAGGATAAAGGAATACATCATCCGAGAAGTAGAAGGTGATGGTTCGGAAATCCGAAAAGCGAACACGCCAACTGAGAGGTAGTCAGTGACGGTTCAGAACGAGGACAACCTAACACATCATCCAAGAAGCAGGTGGTGATGGTTCGGAAACCCGAAAGGTGAACATGCCAACCGAGAGGCAGTTGGTGATGGTTCAGAAGGAGGGAAACCGAACGCATCTTTTGAGAAGTAGGTGGTGATGATTCGAAAACCCGAAAAGTGAACATGCCAACCAAGAGATAGTTGGTGACGATCCAGAAGGAGGATAAACGAACACTTCATTCGAGAAGCAGGCGGTGATGGTTCAGAAATCCGAAAAGCGAACACACCAGCCGAGAGGTAGTTGGTGACGGTTCAGAAATAGGACAACGAAACACATCATCTGAGAAGCAAGCGGTGATGGTTCGGAAACCAGAAAGGCAAACACGCCAACCGAGAGGTAGTCAGTGACGGTCCGAAAGGAGGATAAAAAAACAAATCATCCGAGAAGCAGGTGGTGATGGTTCAGAAAGAGGACAACCGAACACATCATCCGAGAACCAAGCGGTGATGATTCAGAAACCCAAAAAGCAAACACGCCAACCTAGAGGCAGACGGTGATAGTTCAGAAGGCGGACAACCGAACACATCATCCGAGAAGCAGCGGTGATGATTCGGAAACCCGAAAACAAAAAAGCCAACCGAGAGGCAGTCGACGATGGTCCAGAAAGAGGATAAATGAACACATCATTCGAGAAGCAGGGGGTGGCAGTTCGGAATCCCGAAAGGCGAACACGCCAACCGAGAGGTTGTCAGTGATGGTTCTGAAGGCGGATAAATGAACACATTATCCATGAATCAAGCAGTGATGGTTCGGAAATCCAAAAAGTGAACACGCCAACCAAGAGGTAGTCAGTGATGGTCCAGAAGGAAGATAAACGAACACAACATCCGAGAAAGTTGGCGGTGATGGTTCGTAAATCCGAAAAGCGAACACGCCAACAGAGAGGCAGTTGATGACGATTCAGAAGGAGGATAAATGAACACATCATCTGAGAAGAAGGCGGTGATGGTTCAAAAGTCTGAAAAGCGAACACGTAGACCAAGAGACAGTCGGTGACGGTTCAAAAGGAGGACAACCGAACACATCATCTGAGAAGTAGAAGGTGATGATTCAATAAACCCGAAAAGCGAACACGCCTGTCGAGAGGTAGACGGTGACGGTCTTGAAGGAGGATAAACGAACACATCAACCAAGAAGTAGGCGTTGACGGTTCAGAAATTTGATAAGCGAACACATCAACGAAGGGGTAGTCAGTGACGATTTTGAAGGAGGACAACCGAATAAATAATCTTAGAAATCGGCGGTGATGGTTCGGAAACATGAAAGGTGAACACGCCAACCAAAAGGCAGTCGGTGATAGTCCAGAAGGAGGATAAACGAACACATCATCCGAGAAGTAGGAGGTGATGGTTCAGAAATTCAAAAAACGAACACGCAAACCGAGAGGCAGTGGGTGACTGTTCAGAAGTAAGACAATGGAACACAACATCCAAGAAGCAGGCGGTGATGGTTGGGAAACCCGAAAGGCAAACACGCCAACCAAGACGCAGTCGGTGATAGTCCAGAAGGAGGATAAAGGACCACATCATCGAAAAAGTAGGCAGTGATGGTTCCGAAGGAGGATAAATGAACACACCAACTGAGAGGTAGTTAGTGACAGTTTAGAAAGTGGTCAACCGAACACATCATTCGAGAAGCTGGCGGTGTTGCTTTGGAAACAGGAAAAGCGAACACGCCAACTGAGAGGCAGTTGGTGACGGTTCAGAAGGAGGATAAACGAACACATCATGGCAAAAGCAGGTGGTGATGGTTCAGAAATCCGAAAAGTGAACATGTCAATCGATAGGCAGTCGGTGACGGTCTAGAAGTATGACAAATGAACATATCGTCTAAGAAGCCAGTGGTGATAGTTCAGAAACCTGAAAACCGAACACGCCAACGACAAGCTATTAGTGATGGTTCAAAAGGAGGATAAATGAACACATCATGCCAGAAGCAGGTGGTGATGGTTCAGAAATTCGAAAAGCGAACACGTCAATCGAGAGGCAGTCGGTGACGGTTTAGAAGTAGGACAAATGAACATATCGTCTGAGAAGCCGATGGTGATGGTTCGGATACCTAAAAAGCGAACATGCCAACGAGAGGCTGTCAGTGACAGTTCAGAAGGTGGATAAACAAACACATCATCCGAGAAGTAGGCAGTGATGGTTCGAAAATCCAAAAAGCGAACATGCCAATTGAGAGGCAGTCAGTGACGGTTCAAAAGGAGGACAACTGAACACAGCATCCGAGAAGCAGGCCGTGTTGGTTCAGAAATGCAAAATGCGAACATGCCAACAGAGAGGCTGTCAGTGACAGTCCAGAAGGTGGGTAGCCTAACACATCATTCGAGTAGCCAGCGGTGATGATACGAAAACCCGAGAAGCGAACTAGCCAACCGAGAGGCAGTTGGTGATGGTTTAGAAGGAGGATTAACGTACACATAATCCCAGAAGCAGGCGGTGTTGGTTGGGAAATCCGAAAAGTGAGCGCGCCAATCGAGAGGCAGTCGATGACAGTCCAGATGGAGGGCAACCAAACACATCATCCGAGAAGTTGGCAGTGATGATTCGAAAACCCGAAAAGCGAACTCACCAACCGAGAGGTAGTTGGTGATGGTTTAGAAGGAGGATTAATGAACACATCATCCCAGAAGTAGGAGGTGATGGTTCAGAAATCCGAAAAGCGAACACGCCAACAGGAGAGGCAGTCAGTGACGGTCTAGATGGAGGATCAACGATCACACTAACCGAGAGGCAGTACGTGATGGTTTAGGAATCTGAAAAGCTAACACGCCAACCGAGAGGTAGTCCGTGATGGTCCAGAAGGAGGACAACCGAACATATCATCCGAGAAGCAGGAAGTGATGGTTCGGAATCCTGAAAAGCGAACACGCCAACCGAGAGGCTGTCTGTGATGGTTCATAAGGAGGATAAACGAACACATCATCTGAGAAGCAGGTGGTGATGGTTCAGAAATCTGAAAAGTGAACACGCAAACCGAGAGGTAGTCGGTGATGGTTCAGAAGCAGGACAACAGAACACATCATCCGAAAAGTAGGCGGTGATGGTTTGGAAATTCGAAAAGCGAACACGCCAACCAAGAGGCAGTCGGTGATGGTCCAAAAGGAGGATAAACAAACACATCATTCGAGAAGCAGACGGTGATGGTTTGGAAATACGAAAAGCGAACACGCCAACCAAGAGGCAGTCGGTGATGGTCCAGAAGGAGGATAAACAAACACATCATTCGAGAAGCAGACAGTGATGGTTTGGAAATCCGAAAAGTGAACACGCTAATCGAGAGGCAGTCGGTGATGGACTAGAGAACGACAAACAAACACATCATCCAAGAAGTAGGCGGCGATGGTTCGTTAATCAGTAAAACGAACATGCCAACCGAGAGGCAGTCGGTGATGGTTAAGAAGGAGGACAACAAACACATAATCTGGGAAGTAGTCTATGACGATTCGGAAACTCGAAAAATCAGACACGCCAACCGAGAGGGAGTTGATGACGGTTCAGAAGGAGGATAAACGAACACACCAATCGAGAAGCAGGCAGTGATGGTTTGGAAATTCGAAACGCGAACACGCCAACTGAAAGGCAGTCGGTGATGGTCCAGAAGGATGATAAATGAACACATCATTCGAGAAGCAGGTGGTGATGGTTTGGAAATCCAAAAAGCGAACACACCAACCGAGAGGTTGTCTGTTACGGTTCAGAAGGAGGGCAACCGAAAAAATCATCAGAGAAGCCGACGGTGATGATTCAAAAATCGGAAAAGCAAACACGCCAATCGAGAGGCAGTCGGTGATGGTCCAGAAGGAGGATAAATGAACACATCATCTGAGAAGCAGGCGATGATGGTTCGGAAATCCACAAAGTGAACACGCCAACCGAGAGGCATTCGGTGACGGTCCTGATTGAGGACAACCGAACATATCATTCGAGAAGCAGGCGGTGATCTTTTGGAAACCTGAAAGGCGAACACGCCAACCGAGAGGCAGTTGGTGACGGTTGAGAAGGGTGATAAACATCATCTGAGAAGCAGGCGGTGATGGTTCGGAAACTCGAAAAGTGATCATGCCATCCGAGAGGCAGTCAATGACGGTTTTGAAGGAGAACAAATCATCCAAGAAGTAGGCAGTGATGATTCGAAAACCCGAAAAGCGAACATTCCAACCGAGAGGCAGTCGGTGACGGTTCAAACGGTGGACAACCGAACACATCATCCGAAAGGTAGGCGGTGATGGTTCAGAAACTAGAAAGGTGAACATGCCAACTGGGAGGCAATCGTTGACAGCTCGAAAGGAGGACAATCGAACACAACTTTCGAGAAGTAGGCGGTGATGATTCGGAAACCCGAAAAGTGAACACGCCAACCGAGAGATAGTTGGTGAATGGTCAAGAAGGAGGATAAACGAACACATCATCCGAGAAGCAGGCGGTGATTGTTTAGAAATCCGAAAAGCGAACATACCAACCGAGTGGAAGTCGGTGACGGTTCAGAAGTAGGACAACAGAACACATCATTCGAGAAGCAGGCAGTGATGGTTCACAAACCTGAAAGGCAAACACGGCAACCGAGAGGCATTCGGTGACTGTCAAGAAGGAGGATAAACAAACACATCATTCGACAAGCAGGCGATGATGGTTCAAAAATCCAAAAAGCAAACACGCCAACCGAGAGACAGTCGGTGATGGTCCAGAAGGAGGACAACCGAACATACCATCCGAGAAGCAGGCGGTGATCATTCGGAAACTTGAAAGGCGAACACGCCAATCGAGAGGCAGTCGGTGACGGTTTAGAAGGGTGATAAACGAACACATCATTTGAGAAGTAGGTGGTGATGGTTCGGAAATCCGAAAATTGATCACGCCAACCGAGAGGTAGTCGGTGACAGTTCAGAAGGAGGACAACCGAACACACCATCCGAGAAGAAGGCTGTGATGATTCAGAAACCCGAAAAACGAACACGCCAGCCGAGAGGCAGTCAGTGTCGGTTCAAAAGGAGGACAACCGAACACATCATCCAAGAAGCAAGCGGTGATGGTTCGGAAACTTGATAGGTGAACACGCTAACCGAGAGGCAGTCGGTGATAGTTCAGAAGGGGCATAAACGAACACATCATCTGAGAAGCTGTCGGTGATGATTCGGAAATTCGAAAAGCGAACACGCCAATAGAGATGTAGTCGGTGACGGTTCAGAAGGAGGACAACCGAACACATCATCCGAGAAGCAGGTTATGATGGTTCGGAAACCCGAAAGGTGAACATGCCAACCGAGAGGGTTTCAGTGATGGTTCAAATGGAGGATAAACGAACACATCATCCAAGAAGCAGGCTGTGATGGTTCGGAAATCCGATAAGCGAATTCGCCAATTGAGACACAATCGGCGACAGTTCAAAAGGAGGACAACCGAACACAGCATCCGAGAAGACGGTCGTGATGGTTCGGAAATGCGAAATGCGAACACACTAACCGAGAGGCAGTCGGTGACGGTCCAGAAGGAGGGCAACCAAACACATCATCCGAGAAGCCGACGGTGATGATTTGGAAACCCGAGAAGTGAACTCGCCAATCGAGAGGCAATTGGTGACAGTTTAGAAGGAGGATTAACGAACACATCATCCCAGAAGCAAGCGGTGTTGGTTGGGAAATCCAAAAAGCAAGCACACCAACCGAGAGGCAGTCGGTGATGGTCCAGAAGGAGGGCAACCAAACACATCATCCGAGAAGCCGGTGGTGGTGATTCAGAAACCAGAAAAGTGAACTAGCAAACTGAGAGGCAGTTGGTGACGGTTTAAAAGGAGGATTAACAAACACATCATCCTAGAAGCATGTGGTGATGGTTCGAAAATCCAAAAAGCGAACACGCCAACCGAGAGGCAGTCGATGATGGTCCAGATGAAGGATCAACTATCACACCAACTGAGAGGCGGTCGATGACGGTCAGAAAATCAGAAAGCGAACACGCCAACCGAGAGGCAATCAGTGATGATCCAAAAGGAGGACAATCGAACATATCATCCGAGAAGTACTGTGATAGTTCAAAAACCTGAAAAGCGAACACGCTAACCGAAAGGCAGTCGATGACTGTTCAGATGGGGGATAAATGAACACATTATCAGAGAAGTAGGCGGTGATGGTTCGGAAATCCAAAAAGTGAACACGCTAACGAAGATGCAGTCGGTGATGGTTCAGAAGTAGGACAACAGAACACATCATCCGAGAAGCAGGCAGTGATGGTTAGAAAACCCAAAAGGTGAACACGCCAACCGAGATGCAGTCGGTGACGGTTAAGAAAGGGGGATAAACGAACACATCATCTGAGAAGGCTGGCTGTGATGGTTTGGAAATCCGCAAAGTGAACATGCCAACCGAGAGGTAGTCGATGACGGTCCAGAAGGAGGATAAACAAACAAATCATACGAGAGCAGGCGGTGATGGTTCGAAAATCTGAAAAGCGAGCACACCAACCGAGAGGCAGTCAGTGACGGTTCAGAAGGAGGACAACCCAACACATTATCCAAGAAGCTGACGGTGATGATTTAGAAACCAGAAAAGCGAACACGCCAACCGAAAGGCAGTTGATGACTGTCCAAAAGGAGGACAACTGAACTCATCATCCAAGAAGCAGGCACTGATGGTTTGGAAACCAGAAATGTGAACACACCAACCGAGAGGCAGTCGGTGATGGTTCAAAAGGAGGATATACGAACACGACAACTGAGAGGCAGTTGGTGATGGTTCGGAAATCCAAAAAGCAAACACGCCAACCGAGAGGCAGTCGGTGACGATTCAGAAGGAGGACAACTGAACACATCATTAGAGAAGCAGGCGGTGATGGCTCAGAAATCTGAAAAGTGAACATGCCAACCGAGAGGCAGTTGATGCCGGTCCTGTAGGAGGGCAACCAAACACATCATTCGAGAAGTTGATGGTGATGATTCGGAAACTCGAAAAGCGAACACGCCAGCCGTGAGGCTGTCGATGACGATCCTGAAGGAGGATAAATGAACAAATCATCCAAGAAGCATGCAGTGATGGTTCAAAAATCCAAAAAGCGAACACGGCAACCGAGAGGCAGTCGGTGATGGTCCAGAAGGAGGATAAATGAACACATCATCCGAGAAGCAAGCGGTGATGGCTCAAAAATCCAGAAACTGAACACACCCACCGAGACGCTGTCGGTGAGGGTCCTAATGCAAGATAAAGGAGCACAGCATCCAAGAAGCAAGCAGTGATGGTTCAGAAATCCGAAAAGCAATCACCCCTACCGAGAGGCTGTCGGTGACGGTCCTGATGGAGGATAAACGAGCACAGCATCCGGTAACGATTCAGAGACCCAAAAAGCGAAGACACCAACTGAGAGGCAATTGGTGACGGTTTAGAAGGTGCATTAACGAACACATCATCCAAGAAGCAGGCGGTGATGGTTCGGAAATCCAAAAAGCGAACACGCCACCAAGAGGCAATTGGTGATGGTCCAGAATGCGGATCAACTGTCACACTAACCGAGTGGCGGTCGGTGATAGTTTGGAAATACGAAAACTGAATAGGCCAATCGAGAGGCAGTTTTTGATGGTTCAGAAGGAGGATAAATGAACACATCATCCGAGAAGCAGGCGGTGATGGTTCGGAAACTTGGAAAGTGAGCACGCCAATCGAGAGCTATCGATGATGGTCCATAAGGAGGATAAACGTACACATCGTCCGAGAAGCAGGCGGTGATGGTTTGGAAATCCGGAAAGCGAACTCACCAACCGAGAGGTTGTCGGTGACGGTTTAGAAAGAGGACAACCAAACACATCATCCAAGAAGTAGGCAGTAATGGTTTGATAACCCGAAAGGCGAACACGCATACCGAAAGGCAGTCAGTGACGGTTCAGAAGGAGGGTAGTTGAACACTTCATCTGAGAAGCTGGCGGTGATGGTTCAAAAATCTGAAAAGCGAACACGCCAATCGAGAGGCAGTCAATGACGATCCAGAAGGAGGGAAACCGAACACTTCATCTGAGAAGCAGGCGGTGATGGTTCAATAACCCGAAAGATGAACACGCCAACCGAGAGGTAGTCGGTGACGGTTTAGAAGGAGGATAAATGAACACGCCAATAGAGAGGCAGTCGGTGACGGTCCAGAAGGAGGATAAACAACCACATCATCCAAGAAGCAAGCGGTGATGGTTAGGAAATCCGAGAAGCTAACACACCCACCGATAGGCTGCTGATGACGATCCTGACGGAGGATAAATGAACACAACATCCGAGAAGCAAGCTGTGATGGTTTTGAAATCTGAAAAGCGAACACGCCAACTGAGAGACAGTTGGTGATGGTCTAGAAGGAGGATCAACAAACACATCCACCGAGAGGCAGTCGGTGATGGTCCAGAAGGAGGATAAATGAACACATCATCTGAGAAGCAGGCATTGATGGTTCTGAAATCCGAAAAGCGAACACGACAACCGAGAGGCAGTCAGTGATGGTCCATAAGGAGGATAAACGAACACATCATCCGAGAAGCAGGTAGTGATGGTTTGAAAATTCGAAAAGCAAACATGCCAACCGAGAGGTAGTCGATGAGGTTCAGAAGGTGGATAAACGAACACATCATCTAAGAAGCAGGCGGTGCTGGTTCGGAAATCTGAAAAGTGAACAGGCCAACCAAGAGATAGTCGGTGACGGTCTAGAAGGAGGATCTACAAACACACCAACTGAGAGGCTGTCAATGACTGTCTAGAAGGAGGATAAATGAACACATCATCTGAGAAGCTGATGGTGATGGTTGGGAAATCAGAAAAGCGAACACACCAACCTAAAGGTAGTCAGTGACGGTCCATAAGGAGGATAAACGAACACTTGATCCGAGAAGCAGGTGGTGATGGTTCAGAAATCTGAAAAGTGAACACGCCAACGGAGAGGCAGTTGGTGACAGTATAGAAGGAGGCAAACCAAACACATCATCCGAGAAGCAGGTGGAGTTGATTCGGAAACCCAAAAAGGAGGAGTTGGTGACAATATGCACTCTCACACCAGGGGTGTCCTACCAAGCTGTCTACTCCGGGTGCACAGCTAGGAGTAAATAGGTCTCCCACTCAAGGCTAGAAATATTTTTGGGTACCGTTCTAAATCCCAGCCGAAGCCAGACAGTGAACGGGTGGTGCTTTCGGAACCATGACCTCCGCCAAAGCTGTAGGCTGTGTCCTGTAGTCACACCGACACGATCCCAGACAAGGGGGGACACCCCCGATCATTTACCCCATGCCAAAGCTTCAGGATAAAAAACCGGATAATGTCCTTTTCAGACTGTATAGGTAAAGCCTAGGAGAGGAGAAGAATGCATGCCCTATATGATGTATGCAAAGGATGCATTAAAATTTTTTACTTGCCAATTTGATTAAACCGGCTGGGACAGCATAATTTTCTTTGCTAGGAGAACCCCATTCATGTGTGGACCGCAGGTGCGTAGACAAAAAGGAGGCAGATATGCTAATGTTGAAAGTCCACGCAGGCACCTGCGGTCCACACATGAATGGGGTTCTCCTAGCAAAGAAAATTATGCTACAGGGGTATTCTGGTCCACCATGGAAACAGATTGTTGCCAATTTGTCAGAAGATGCTAACTGCCAGATACACGACAATTTTATACATGCTCCCCCGCAACAATTGCATAGCATGTCATTGCCCTGGCCATTTTCTACCTGGGGAATTGATGTTATCGGGGCCATTCATCTTGCTGCATCCAATGGGCACCGTTATATCCTGGTAGCCATTGATTATTTCACAAAATGGGTCGAGGCGGCATCATACAATATAGTCATAGTAGCTATTACAGAAAAATTCATCAAGAATAACATTGTCGCCAGATATGGGGTCCCATTTGCTATCATTTCCGACAACGGAACTAATTTCATAGCAAAGAGAGTTGAGGATTTCCTCCAAAGTTGCAAGATCAAACATCACAGATCCTCCCCCTATCGACCTCAGATGAATGGGGCAGCCGAGTCGGCTAATAAGAATCTAGTAAAAATGTTGAAGAAGATGGCCGAGACTCATAAAGATTGGCATGAGAAGCTGTCTTATGCATTATGGGCCTACAGGACTTCCATCCGGACATCAACAGGAGCAACACCATATTCTTTGGTGTATGGCATGGAGGTGGTCCTTCCCTTTGAAGTCGAGATTCCATCGTTAAGGATCTTGAAGGAGGCAGAATTAGAAGAGGCTAAGTGGGTACAGGACCGTAATGTTCAGCTAGATCTAATTGATGAGCACAGATTGCAAGCTTTGCATCATGCCCAATGCTACCAGAAGAGAGTGGCCCGAGCTTATCAAAAGAAAGTCTGTCCTAGATACTTTGAACCAGGAGACTTGGTTTTGCGTGCCATTCATTTGCCCGATGCACGGGGAAAATTTAGGCCTAACTGGCACGGACCCTTTGTGGTTAAGGAGGCCCTGTCAGGGGGTGCAATCATTCTTGAAGGCATGGACCATAGAGAGCAGTCAGAGCCTGTCAATGCCTCCTACTTAAAGAAGTACTATCAGTGACTCTTAGTCAATCCTCAGCCTTGCAACGTGAGCCATGCATTTTCATATTTCATCTTTTTGCCTACTAATATTTTATTGCATTCTAGCACAATAGGAATAATCTTCTGCACCTTTCTTTTTTGCATAGCATCATCATTGTCCGATGAGGAAAATCGAAAGCCTTCCTGCATGAGATATGTCAAGTCCTCCTCATGTGCTACTACCCTAGAAGCTTAGGGTGTGAGAGAGAGATTTCAGAGAAATGGGCTAAATGAACAAATACCCACGGGACCTATATCTCCAGAGGGAGAAAAAATGTTAGGTCTAGAGAGAGTGTGAGAATTAAAGGAAAAATACACTGACCTTGGAGCATAAAAGAAAATAGGAAGACAAAAGCAGTAGACAGAAGCTAAGCTCCACTGAGAGAGGCATGTGAACAACCTTACTCCTACCATAAAACTTGGAGAGGAGTCGGAGCATGCACCTACTAAGCCCACATGATCAAAGGGACTAGCCACTCCTTCAGCACAAGGGAAATAGCAGCCACCCCCTCAGCTTAAGTGTATTTTACCTCCAAGCAGGAGTAGGGTAGGTTTAACATGTCTATAAGGGAGAAAAGAAAATGAATCCCTAAAAAAGTAGATATAGGGCCCCAAGAATTTGGCATGAAGCCCATAAATCTGAAGGAGAGCCACAAATAAACCTAAGTGCCTAGGTTAGTGCCACATTAGTCGAGGACAGTGTCACCTCTTGCAACAGGTAAAACAAGCTTCCTTGGCGCTGAGGGCACCAATATACCAATTAACCCTCTCTCTGCATTCGCACTTTTTGCACAGAATTTAGTTTTTTAAGTCAAGCATATTTGTATCTCTTTGCAAGGCGTTTGGTTGTATTTCGACCAGGGGCATGCCAGTTGCCTTTTGAGTCGTAATATGGGCAAATAGGCATTCGGCTAGAGGCATGCTAGTCGCTTTGTTAATTGGAAGAATCTAAGACCAGGGGCATGCTGGTTATTTAATCATGAGGGCAGTTGTGGAAATACATACAAGCAATGCAAGATGTCATAAATGCTAATAATTCTTATTGTGGTCCATCACTGATACATGTATTGCAAATCAACTCTGGGCCTCTTTGAACTGCTAGCCCCTGTGAAACAAGTGCCACTGGGTGGGATCTCGCTCGAAGGCCATGTCTCCCGTATCTCGGCTTCGTATTCCACCGTGCAGCCAGAACCTTTAGTAATGGCAAGATCAGAGGATTTGATGCCAGCCTGCATCTTGCAGGCTAGTTCTGAAGTTGTTGCATTTGAGCCAACTATATACCTCTTGTACCGGTCAGGACAAGGACTTTACTCAATAGAATCCTGGTAGAAGCCAAACTAGCGGAGGACTCGGATGGGGTGATACTCCACACCTCCTGAAAACCCAAGATGGACCACGAGCCACATATCCCTGGCATTGAAGAAGGCAGTAAAGGTTCTTGATGCCGAGGATATAATGCACCATGTCATTGAATCCTCAGCAAGATTCCACAGTCTGTTTCACAACTCTTGCACCCATGGGAGTGTCCTCAAATGGTGAGTACAGCTATAGGCTTCAAAAGCAGAAGGCCAAGGGCGTAGAATCTTCATTCCCATATGGGCAGCAAACCAAACCTGGCAGAAATGGAATCATAGTTAAGAAAAGCACAACAGAATAAAAGTATAAAATAGTTTGCTTACCTGCACCAAGGCACCACACCCATGAAAATGGCAGGAGCGCTTCAATGCCCGGTCCAAACAAACATAGGTTTCAGTAAGAAGAACATGAGCCAAATCAATCTGACGAACAACTATCGCCCAGGCTATTTCTGCCACCTCGATAGCCACAATCGTCCGGCCATGGCTAAAAATAAGCTCCCCAAGGAAGCACAGCACAAAGCTATAAAGCCACAGGATGCCCAAGGATGAACAGGCATTGATGATCTTATCAAAATAGTCCAGGCACACCATGGTGATAGAACCGTCTCTGCAGATAAGTCTCTCCTCACAGACATTTCGAGCCACGCCCGTAAGTCAGCTCAAAACATGAACATAGCTTTCATGCAAGTAAAGACTGGAGGGGGCATGAATGGTGACAAGCCGCAAACCCGTTTGACTTCCTCCAAAGTTAAAGTTATCTCTACCTGCCCAAAGCGGAAAACGTGCTAGGCCGGTTTCCAAAATCGAGCCACAGTGCACAGCAGATGCCAGTTAACCTCCACCTTAGCTATACTCATAAGGGAGGAGGAAATACCCCAGACCCGTAGTTGTTCACGATCAGTAGCTATTAAAACGTCAATCCAGTCGCGTAGAGCATCTGAGCAGTGTTTTGGTGTCACCATGGTGGGATAACTCTGTGAACACAGGTTTGAGCCAAATATGGAAGTAAAAAAGGGGGACAGAACTTAACATAAACATGAAGCAAATAAAGCAATCCAGCAGAATATAATCCAAAAATGAGTACAGAATCAAGAGGCATATTCAAAATATGTTGCCATTAAGCCAGGATAAAATCACAGAATGAAAAATCTGTAGCAAAGCACAAGAAATCAATAGAAAAACAGCAAAAAGCACATATTTACAGAAGTGCATACCATTTTGATGCAGAGTACAACGTAGCCAGTGCTCAGAAAGATCAAAGAAAGGAGCAGAAAGCAGAGATCTAACAACGTTTTTCAGAAAGGACAGCGACATCTCTCGCAGAATGTGGGTTTATATAGGGAAAATAAAAAGGGTTTCAGCAAAAAAGGAAAACAAACTCGCCATTTTTAGAGGTGCATCTGAAGAGCGCACCTAGGTGGCGCATGGAACTGTTGCAAATTTCAGCAACACCTCCCTTGAAATATGGACCTCGCCAAATCGACACCATTTATGTGAACCTGCACAGGAAATTTTGCATACAGCTTACACATAGACAAAACCCCGAGGGGCACATTACAGAATCTGGAATAATCATATTATAAAATCTCAAAGCAGGTTACAATATTCCACTGTTGCTATAAAGCTTTGAAAGAACTACAAATGTAAGAAAAGCTACTCTTCGTCTGAATCTTCCTCGTTAGATGCCGCCTTTTGGAAGTGTTCGGCCAAGAGACGGGCGCCTTGTCGGGTGATTAAGCGCGACCATTGAGCAGCTACAGCAGCCTGGGAACGGGGAGCAGAATCACGGACCCTCTGGGTAACCTCGGTATCTGAACGGTCCTCCTCAGATGCCTCCATAGTGAAATCCCCGCTACTGGCTACATTCACCTCCTGAGCTGGGAAGTCTTGCTGCAATACCAAAGTTTGTTTTGTTAACAGTCAGAATTATAAGGGAAAGTAACAAAAAAAAAAAGAGAGACATACCCAGATAATGTTACGCCAGCGCAGTTCCTGTAAAGTAACAGATATGTCGGCGTGCTTTGAGCTGAAAATGATAATTTGCAAAGTAAAAGTCTTACCCTCTTCTGGCGGATATCGGCATAAAAGGTGTCAAATTGTTCTTCGAAGCCCTGTGAATTGTGACAAATGTCTGACTTATATAATTCACATATCGGCAATATTAAATTAGAAATGGTAATCATGTACCTTGGCCCAGTTAGAGGCATACCACATCCCGCGCTAGCTGTCCTGCACTGCCTCCTCGAATAGGTACGGCTTCCACACACGCCTGTACCAAGCCAGATAGTCTGTGTAGTTAACTTCCTGAAGGATGTGTCTGTCCTGGGAAGCTATGACTGCTGCATGCTGGCTTCTAGTAACTGAACGAGTCCTGCCGGGCGATCCATATCAAGAGGAGGAGGGGCAGGAATGTAGAACTTGTTCAGAAATTGATGCTGCACACGCCCCAGAAGGAAATAGGCTGACTTCTTCATACAATAGAACTTCACCTGTTTGTCCCTAAGAACATGGCTAGAGTTTAGGGGAGCCCAGTCAAAGCCATCATATCTGGAGAACGGGCGCAGATGAACCTGTTATAAAGCAAGAGGAATATATAAGCAATCTAAGCAAGCATTAAGAGGATACAGCATAAAAAGAAAGGGAAACTTATATCCTCGAGCTCTACCAGGTCCAACAAATAGCAGTAGGACTCGTAACTATAGACCCCAATAGCAGCCTGATGGTCAGGCTCGACCCACTGGTGGGGAAGGAGCAGAAGCTCGTCCCGAAGGCGGCCGAAACTATGCCCTCTGGTGATATGCTCCATGATCCAATACTGGAAATGACAGGCAAAAGTCAGTTTATCAAATATTAAGCATAAAGGATTTTGTTTTGAAAAATGAAAGCAAATACTTACAGTCAGTAGAGGGTATAGCCCCACATAAGAACGACGCCCAAGCTTAACCACATCGTCAAGCCCGCAGATCAGCCAGGTATAACTAGCACCGGCCCAGTCATAATGGTCCAGATGTTCCAAATTGGTTAAATACGCTATCCAATCAGCATGAATGCAGTAAGTAGACGAATCACAGAACATCATGGCCAGAAGATCCAGCAGGAAATGCCTTAGTACAAAGTCTGCCTCCTCGCTGTGAGGCTCGGGGTTGGGCTAGAATTGGTCCCACTCTCTCAGCCATCCTACTGTGATCATGTATTTCCTACGAGGTGGCTTTAGAGGAACACGGCCCAAATGCGCAGGAGCAAGGTGCAAACTGTGAATGGTCTCACCTATAATTGGCTCGTCACCGAAGGGAAGACCAGTCAACAGAGCCCACTGGTCAGGCAGGACGGTCAGCTCTCCGAATGGAAAATGGAAAGTGTGCGTCTCAAACCTCCACCTTTCCACCAAAGCCCTGAAGAAGTTATAATGGCCGTGTATAATGGGTATGCGAAGCAAACCTCCAAATGGGGAGCGTTGTAGGAGGAAGTCCTGCAGAAAATCTGGTAGACGATGGAAATGGTCAAGCATCGGGCCCAAGTGGCACCGCATGATCCGGTTTGCGTCCCCCTCCTGAAATGTCAAAAACAAAATTAATGTCAAGTCAAGAGCAATTAAAGCTTGTTAAAGCAGGAAGATTACCCCAAAATCTGGACCCTCACAGATGTGATGGTCGCTTAGCAGCCGCCCCTCAAAATTGCCGGACTCCTGGAAATGCATTAGCCAGATAAAACACTAGATTTATATGCACATTTACTTCTAGTTTGGGCTTACCTTGGCAGGGACAGCAGGAGTCAAGCTGCTAGAGGCACGTGACCTCGAAGAACTACCTCGCCGATGGGGGCGAGAGCTAGACGACGTTTCTCGGGAAGGCTGTGAGGTTCCCTCTTCGGGAACTAGGTCATCCTACAAGGGGCAAAGGCCAAAGTTGAATACAAGCAGTAGGCATGACAAGTGTAAAATATTTAAGCATAATGGAGCCCAAGTTAAAGTCAGACATAGCGTTACAGTCAATGGCAAAATAGCAAAGGCATAGCATTAAGTGAAGCATAATGGCACGTGATAACAGAAATGCAGATAAAGTAGGCATGCAGTTACAACTCAGCATTATAGAAGAGTTTAAACATTAAGCAAGTAATTACATGGAAATGTGAGAATTATATGGCAATTTGTACTTATAAGTTGAAACATGCTTATCAAGGGCTGGACAAGAAACATTCTGTGTGGGCTATTATTTTATTCAAGCATACGTCAGCATATAGGTGATTTAAAAAGGCCAATACTGATTCAAAGCAGCTTATTAATTGGTATAAGAAGCAATATGGCAGTTCAGTCAATATACATGGTAGCAAACATTTTTACTTAAACCCATCACCCTTTTCACTGCCAGGAAAACAGAAAAAAACATCACCACTTCAGCCTGCCACTAGCACATGACCAACATTCCATTACCATAGCCCATTCCACCTCCACCATCACACAGTCGACCCACCACCACCACACAGCCATCTCGCCACCACTATCAGCCATCACCTCAAGCTGCAATCGTAGGCCATAGCCCTTGCCCGACGGAGCACCGCCGGCGACCAATCATCAACCCGTGGCCACCAAGCCACCACCCAAACCGCCACCTCCCCACTACCATCCACTCACAGCGGTCAACCCACCAAGCCCAGCAACCAGCCCTTCTATAACTTGCGACCATCACCTAGCTGCCCTCCTAGCCGCCACTCGCACAGCCCATCGGAGTTCACCAAGCCGTCGGCCATCCAAGACAAGGGGGCACACAAGCACAAAGCAAGATCAAGAGGAGATCGGGAAAATACCTCCTCCTGCAAGCCTCTGTCCAGCCAATCTCGGAGAGTACGGTCCATCGCCGCCGCAACTAGCCGTCGATCCTCCACCGCACGTCTCCGACAGGCTGGATCCCCGCACCAGCCAGGAGCACCTCGTCTGTGCACCTCCTGCGTGCCACCGCTGTGAAGAGAAAGGGAGACGGATGAGAGGGGTGGTGAGGAGAGAATGGGAGAGGAAATGAATGGGTTTCCTGTGGGGAGAAGAAGAAAAGAAATAGGGGAAGAAGAAGAGGCACGCCTTTTGAGAAGAAGCAAAAATCAAAGAAAAAGAGGAAATGCATATAAGTGTTGCTTTGGAATGAAATCAAGCAAAAAATAAACAGAACCTTGGGAAAAGTCAAGCAGCACAAGCACCATTGCACTCCCAGCAAGCCGGAATAGAAGTGGAGAATGTCCCTTGGCAGTTATCCAGAGGGGGCCACTTATAAATAATTTAATAAGTCAAGGTTCAAAATGCAAAATGGTCGTGGAAATTGCATTTTAGCCCCTAGCACCTCATAGCTTACTCTCCAAGAGCAGAATATATAATATCCAGCACGTGACCCACAAGATACACCAGATGGGGTAATTTGCAGAAAACCCTTCCTTTTTGCAAATTTACAGATTAGTCCACAAAGATGTGGGAAGTTTTGGTTGAAGTAGACATTTGAATGTCACAGCATGGCGGCAATACAGCAATTAAAGGCAGTGGTGATTGGGCAAATTGCAAGAAAGCCTTCAAGTTTAGGACATTTGCAAATAAGTCCTCACTTTTTTGCAAACAATGCCATATTCGGTTGAAGATTCTAGCAAGAAGAGATTGTACATGCATCTCGGCAAGAGCACCAGTTTCTACACCGTAGCATCAGCAACCAACATATTGGCCGTTTTCCTTCCTGGGGAACAATCAAGGAATCATCGCTTTGTTTTTCCAGGAACTCCTTCCGAGCGGACAAGATCCTTCTACCTCTTCCTTATGGATTTTCGCAGGCGCGGAATCTAGCTTGTTGACTTTGACTGGGAGGTCAACGTTGTTTGCCCCTTTTGGATTTTCATAGGCGTAGAATCTAGTTTGTTAACATTGATTGGGCGGTCAATGTCGTTTTCCCATTTTGGATTTTCGCGGGCGCGGAATCCAACTTGTTGACTTTGACTAGGTTGTCAACGTCATTTTCCCCTTTTGGATTTTCGCAGGCGTGGAATCCAACTTGTTGACTTTGACCGGGTGGTCAACGTCGTTTGCCCTTTTGGATTTTCGCGGGCGTGGAATCCAACTTGCTGACCTTTGACCGGGCGGTCAAGGTCGTGTGCCCCTTTTGGATTTT
This sequence comes from Posidonia australis, assembly GCA_024699735.1. NCBI lineage: Eukaryota > Viridiplantae > Streptophyta > Magnoliopsida > Alismatales > Posidoniaceae > Posidonia > Posidonia australis. The sequence goes on along the minus strand of JAMKQA010002386.1, from coordinate 1,644 downwards.
CGTAGGCACGAAATCCAGCTCGCTGGCTTTGACTAGTCGGTCAAAGGTCCTTTGCCTCTCCGAGACTTTCGCGGGCGCGAAATCTAGCTTGTTGACTTTGACCAGGCGGTCGAAGTCTTTGGTTTCTCTTGGATTTCCCTCGACAGGAAATCCTGTGGCTTGTCCTTTTGACCAAATGGTCAAGGTCCTAGCCCCTTTCTTAGATTTCCTTGGGCAGGAAGTCCTATGGCTTGATCTTTTGACTTTATGGTCAAGGTCCTAAGCCCCTTTCTTGGATTTCCTTGGGCAGGAAATCCTGCGGCTTGACCCTCTGACTGGATGGTCAAGGTCCTAGCCCTTCTCTCGGATTTCCCCGGGCAAGAAATCCAGCTGCTTGACCTTTTTGACCGGGCGGTCAAGGTCCTTATCCCTTCTCTCTTAGGTTTTCGCGGGCACGGAATCCAGTTGTTTGACCCTCTGGCCTGGTGGTCAAGGTCCTTTCTCTTCCGAGTTTTCACGGTCGCGAAATCTCTTTGGTCGCCCTTGGTCCATGCGTACAGGGCCGTCCTTCTTGTTTGACAAATGATATGTTTGTCATGCCCCCCATTTCTTGGGCTGGTATCCCCAACTACTCGGTTGACAACCGTCACGTTGTCCAGCGATCGGGTTGACAAGACTTGTTTGACTTGTCATATCTCATCTCTTAGGTTGATAACCTCAATAATCTGGCTGATGAGTCCGACAACTTATCACTTACCTGCCTGTGGTTTCCACTGTGTGCAAGATTTCTTTATCTTTTGCCTTGTTATTTCAGCATTAGCATCAGCATCACATCATCTTGCAAGCACCCATTCTTGTGTTTTTGTTAGCATCAGCTTCGCATCGGCCTTCAGCATCGGCTTTTGCATTGGCATCTTGCATTGGCATCACATCCCCAGCATTTAGATCAGTTGTTGCATGCATTTCGCATTCGCATTTGCATTTGGAAACAAGTCATGATATTCGGTGCATCCGCCAGATAAGTGACTTACTGCCTACAGCAAACACCATCCTTTTGTAACCTCAAAATAGGGGTATCTTGTCAACCTTGAGCATCGGTCTTGGTTCCCTTCATCCCTCTACCTCGCTCAGGGAGGGGCATCTGTAAACACCCCGATTTTTAGGTGACTCATAGATGAGCTTTTCAGATGTTGCTTTGGATGTGGCTAACCCTTGAATTCTATTAAACCAAATCACAAACCATAGCAGGCCCGCAACCCAACTGGAAATCCAGACAACTAGAGGAGCACACCTAGCTAGCACACCTACTGTCACGCCCCAAATTTTCCACAATAATTTAAACAAATTAAATTACGGGAAAACTAAAGCTAAACAGCAAAATATCTAACTACCAGGAACCTGTGTGTGTGGCTAGCAGACTCCAGACTATATGCACTACGCTAAACCAATCACATGTCTGCACCTGCGAACAAAACCACAAGGAAAATGCATGAGTGACTGAAGTCACCCAGTACGCACCCCACGAAAACCGCGGGAAAAAAAACCATAATCAATTTTCTTTTTAAATTCCTTTCGCAAACCCTTTTCTCAAAACCTCAGAAACCAGGCCCACACTGGCCAAAACCACAAACCAGGGCTCCGTTGGCCCAAAACTACAAGCAACGG
>JAMKQA010002385.1:0-40928 GCA_024699735.1 Posidonia australis | reverse complement strand
AGTTGTTGTGGGCTTGATGGGCCAAGGTGAATTCGACCAGGCTCAGTGGGCTTCATGGGCCTCCATGGGCCAATGTGGGCTTTGTGGGCCCGCATGGGCCCAAATGGGTTTAGGTGGGCCTCAAACGGACCAAACGGGTCCCAATAAGTCGAATGAGTGTTAAAAGGATTTAAAATGGACTTGTGGACCCGAACGGGCTCAAATTGGGCTAAATGGACTTATGCGGGCCTTGTGGGCCCGCATGGGCCCAATTAGGGCTGATTCGGTCTAAAGAGGCTAAATGGGCTCAAATAGGCTTGCATGAAGTCAAATAGGCTTGAAATGGTGTAGTGGGCCCAAATGGGCTCAATCAGGGTTTAGTGGGCCTAAGTGGGCCTTCATGGGCCCAATTTGGCTCCATGAATTAAATGGCCTAGGTTAGGGTTTGAGCTCAACCACCAGACCCATCCTGCAAAATTGGTAAAATTGGGGTGTCTACAACCGGCAATGACTCGATTCACTCTCGGTGGTTCTGAGCCACTACCTGTACACCAACAATGACTCGGTTCACTCATGGCGGTTCTGAGCCGCTGCTTATACACCAGCAACGACTCGGTTCACTCTTGGCGGTTCCCAGCCGCTGCCTATATACCTGCAGCAATTTAGTTCACTCTCGGCGATTCCGAGCCGTTGCCTGTACACCGGTAGCGACTTGGTTCACTCTTGGTGGTTCCCAGCTGCTGCCTGTACATCGGTAGCAACTCGGTTCACTATTAGCGGTTCCCAACCGCTGCCTGTACACCGACAGTGACTTGGTTCACTCTTGGCCGTTCCCAGCCGTTGCCTGTACACCGGTAGCGACTGGGCTCACTCTTTGCATTTCTCGGCCTTTGTCTGTACATCGAAAGCGGCTAGGTTCTATTCTTTTTCTCCCTTTCATATCTTCCTCCTAGATCCCTGTCCAGACGAGCAGGGTCTAGGTTGCCGTTCTCTCGGGCCGGTATCCCAAACTACCCGGACTACGTCCGTTAATTGTCATTTCCTATTGGCAAGTCATTTTCATCTAGCCATGCTTCTTTCTTTTGAGCCGGTATCCCAAACTACCTGGACGACATCTGTTAATTGTTGTTTCCTGCTGGCAAGTCATTTTCATCTAGCCATGCTTCTTTCTTTCGGGCTGGTACCCCGAACTACCCAGGCAATACTTGTGGTGCCCGATGGATTCCCCACTTGCCTTGTTCCTTCCCTCTTTTTGGACTGGTAGCCCTAACTACCTGGATGACCTCCGTAATCAGTCACTTTCAGATCGACAAGCATCGTGACTCTTGTCTGATGTTTTTCTCGACAAGTGCGATAACCAGTCATGCCCTTTAGGAGCTGATTGGTCGTTAACTTGTCATCCTGCACTACATGCATCATCTAGTAGTATGCATCATAATCTGCGTGTGTCATTCATTCATCATGCACCGTCATTCATCAGTACATATTATTCATCAACAGCCGCAGTCACCTTAGCATTAACACTAATTTTTAGTGTCAGCATTTGTCATTAGTGTTAGTTTCCATGATTTCAGCTTCATCTTTGGCGTTCTAGGTGACAAGTCATGAATTTCAATGCATTCACCGACTAAGTGGCTTGTTGCCAGTAGCTAATGCTTTCTTGCAGCTTTAGGAGGGGTGTCTTTGTCAACCATGAGCTTCGGTCTCGTTTCCATTAGTCCCTCGACCTTGCTCAGGGAGGGGCATCTATAGACACCTCAATTTTACAGGTTTGCAGGTAGTCTCTTCTGGAATGGACTTTTGGTTGGTAGGCTCTCAATTACTGTTCCCCAAGAACAACTTGACATGCTAACCTAAATTCATCTACAAAATCTAATCCAAAACCCTAAAATAATTCAAAACCCTAAAACTAACCTAAATCTAATCCAAAACCCTAAAACTAACCTAAACCTAATCTAAAACCCTAAACATAATTCAAAACCTAATCCAAAACCCTAAAATTCAAAACCCTAAAATTCAAAACCCTAATCTAAAATCCTAAACCTAATTCAAAACCTAATCCAAAGCCCTAAGCTAGCCTAAACCCTAACTTAAACCCTAAACCTAACCCTAAACCCCAATCCAAAATCCTAACAACCTATAACAACCTCTGACAATTCTAACCACATCCCACTCCACCATAACAACCTCTAACCATCTATAACAACTTCTAACAACCTATAACAAACCCTAACCACTTCCCACTCCACCATAATTACCCATAACAAACCATAACAAACCATAACAATCCTAACCACTTCCCACTTCACCATAACCATCCATAACAACCCATAACAAACTACCTAGCCACGACAAGCCTATAAATACTCCTTATTTGCAAGAGAAAATAAAGGGGAAAAAGAGAGAGAAAAAACTTGGAAAATTTGAGAGGAGAGCAACTAAGGAGAATTGTTCTAACTAGAGCAATCAGAGGAAGCTTAGATCAGAGAGGAAGCTCAAAAAGGAGAAAAATTGAAGTTCAGGCCACCTCTCCGGCAAGCACTGGCGACCTCCTCCACCACCAGCTCAGGTAAAGCTACTAATCTAGCTAATTTTGGTTGCATTTTGTTTCCTAGGTCTTCCTCAGTCTCATCCCAGTAGAGAATCGAGTTCCTTGGATGGAAATGTGGATAGTATGGGTCACCGAACCCATTTTTTCTTGCAAAAGGATCGAGGGCACGAGTCCAGAATTCTTCCCGTGTCCTAGAGGTTAGAGATTGGATAGGTTTTTCTCCCTCTTGCTTCTCTACCTATCTAGACGCCGCGACATCCACTCTGAAGGCCTCAAGGAGAAGTTCGCCGAATGCGTCCTCATCGTCGCTAGAGAAGAAGGTGTACAGTAGGTTTCCTCTGGGTGCCTCCCACCTAGTGGCTCACTCTAGAGCATTAGGAAACCTCTCCCTCCTTTCCCTTGGGCCTCCGGACGCTTCAACACCTCGATTCGAGCCTCGAACGACCTCCACAGTTGCCATCGCTAGAGATGACGGCAAGCTTGATCGGGACGGGAGTGAGCGGTGCCTTTCTTGCTTCTGAGTGGTGGAATTTCTTCCTCTCCGTGTCCTCAACCCTCTTAGAGCCCAAAATGTCGCATCGCAGCCTCCCAGTGCCCTTTTCTTCTCCGAGCCCATCGTCGGAGTCGTGACGTCGGAGGGAGATGGGAGGAGGCCTCCGACCATTGGGTGCTAGATCGGAGCCACCAGATCTTCATCCTTTCCTCCCCTCTTGCTCACAGAGCGCTTGGATGCCAGATCAGGCATCAAGGGGGCCTGGGATCGCGTCCCAGTTGCCATCGTTGATGAGATGCGGTCGCCGACGACCATCGGGTTTGTTTTAAAAGCTTCTTTTAAAAAAACTTCAATTCTTTTCTTTTGTTTGCATTTAAGTCCTTTTATTTTGCATTTCAGTCCCTGCATTAGTTTTTTAATCATTTTAATAATGTTTTGTTTTGTAAATTTGCAGTGTGATCCTTATGCTTTTCTTTTAATATTTCTCAAGCTTTAATTTTTGACATAGAACCCTCTGAATTGGTTTTCACTCATCTTAAGTTCATAATTTGCACAAAAAACCATGAACTTCATTAAAATTGTTCTGGATGCATGATTTTTTGGTATAATTGCAAGTCTAATCCTGTAGATTCAAGTTTTTACTCAAATGTGCTCAAAATTGCATTTTAAACCCTGAACTTCACTGAATTTACATTGAATGCATATTTTTAAGGCATAATTGCAAACCAATCCTTGGAAATTCATGTTTTCATACATGAGTCCATTATTTTGCACATTTAACCCTGAATTTCTTTAAAATTGCATTAAACACATGTTTTGCTGGCAAAATTGTAGATTGGACCCTAGGATCCTAATTTTTACCAAACATGCACAGTTTTGCACTTTTAACCCCCCAACTTCCTTAAAATTGCACAAAATGTTTTTCTTAAGCATTTTTTTGCTAATTTATCTCTAGAATCTCAGCCTTCATTCAGGGACATGTATTTTTTACACAGAGGCCCCTTGAAATTTACATATTTCACTTATACTTACATTTTGTTACCCTTTTTCATGCATATTTTCTCATGCTTGTTTTCTTGCATCGTGTATGCATTTCAAACTTATTTCAAACTTGGTTTTCACATTATTTTCCGGATTTCTTCCGATTTTCATGGTCTTGAATTGATTTGGATTTTCATCACCCGATGGCGTACATTAACAGTTTTGACAATGCCAACATGGACTCGAATGAGGATTATTTTCTCTCTTTTGACTTTTTCGGATTGCTTAAGTTTCCACTGTTTTGCGTGATGCTTTCCGAGTATTTCCGATTTTCACGATTTTCCTCATCGCCCAAGGGTGTACAGTAAAGTGGCATTTTCAATGCCTACATTGTCCCTTGATTTATCATTTTTCCTTTTTTTATTCATTTCTTCTCTTTGATTTAGCATGTTTTCGCATTCATCTTAGGCATGTGCATTCAGAATAGACAAGCATACACATACTAGATCATTAGCTAGCAGGAAACCTAGAAAGACCGAATTCTTTGGGCGTATGGGGGTGCCTAACACCTTCTCTATGTGTAACAAGAATCCTTGCCCATTCTCTAGCCCGCAATGGCCAAGTGTTGCATCCATTAGGCATGGAGCACACACGCATTGATTTGCATCATTTTTCTTGCATTCATATGCATTTTGGTTTTCCTCGTCATTCCATTAAAAGACTAGGTAGCGACTCCTTTTCCTTTTCCTTTTCTTATCTTTCTTTGGTGTTTCCGAGTCTAGTCTTCTTCTTCGAATTCACTATCTTTGCCGTGACCATATTGGGACTCCTCGTGTGTTTCCACGCACCTTGGAGTTGTGTTGGATTCCACCGGCATGGTCACACTCGCTGTGACCTTATCGGGACTCTTCGTGTGTTTCCACGTATAAGGAGTGGAGTGGTTCCACCGGCATGGTCACAGACGCCAAGCTGGCAAACAAAGGCTATTGATCAGACAAATGGGTGCCAAGTCAAAAGAAAAAGCATAGCTATCGGTAATCGAATCAGATGCCAAGATGGCAAACAAAGGTTATCGACTGAACAAAACGGGTGCCATGTCAAAAAGGAAAAGAACAGCTATCGGTCGGTCAGTGGCAAACAAAGGCTATCGACCGGACGAGCTGAGCGACAAGCCTAAAGGAAAAGCACAGCTATTGGCCGTCCAACCGAGCTCCAAGCTGGTAAATAAAGGCTATTGGCCAGACAAACTAGGCATCAAGTCAAAATGAAAAGCACAACTATCGACCAGTTTAATTGGGCGCTAAGATGGCAAACCAAGGCTATCAGTTGGACGAACTGGGCACAAGCCAAAAGGAAATTCACAGCTATTGGCCGGTCAAATTGGATGCCAAGTTGGCAAACAAAGGTTACCAGTTGGACGAATCGAGTGCCAAGTGAAAAGGAAATGCACAGTTATCGGTCGATCGAACTGGGCACCAAGCTAGCAAAAAAAGGCTATCGACCAGACGAATTGGGTGCCAAGTCAAATGGAAAAAAGTACATCTATTGGTTGGTGTAACCACGTCGGTGATAGCCTCGTGCTTGGCCCGAAAGGCCAAATGCGTGAGGATCGGCAAAGTCACGGCAAAATAAAAAAAATAATAGTAAAAATGCAGGAGTCGCCACCTAATCTATTTAAAATGGGAGACGAGGAAAACCGCTTAAAAACATTCAAATCACACGATAAAACCAATGGAAAAGGTCTTCAAAAACCAGAAATGGGTAAGGATCCCTGTTACGCACGAGGAAGGTATTAGGCACCCATATGCGTCCGAAAAATCGATCTTTTTAATGGGTTTCTCGTTTACTTATATGAAATGTTGGCTTTTTGGCCTTTTCTGTATGCCCGAGGGCGATATGCAATGCAATGCTATATATAAGTGGTGCCCTATGCTAAACATGGGTGCCTGAGTTGTAGGGTGTGTCCTAAGGCTCAAAAAGGTCACCCGTGCGGTGGGTCAAGCACCGGTGCAAGGATGTTGCACAGATATGATCAAAGATCTAAAAATACCGATTGACTTTCATCCTCGCTTTACAATATGCAAAATATGAGCTATTATGCATAAAAATGGCTGAAAACAGAGTGGAGTCATCCTGATATATCCAGGAAGACACCTAGAGAAAACCAAAGGCAAATCCAAACAGGAAACATGCTAAATGCCATGCCAAAAGCTACTGCGAGCAACAGAACATAGGCAGGTGCGCCTGAGTGGTGCGCCAGACTGGTGCTCCAGTCTGGTGCCACCTATGTGCTCTACTGATGTGCCAACAAAGTATGCCAGAGAAATCATAGATTAGACAGTAAACCAGCCTAATGCCATGCAATGTAAAATCGTGTAAACTTGTAAACTCATCAGAAGATACAACATGAATATCTATCAAAATCCAAGAATGAAAACACAATGTGGGTCTTATGCTCAAGGGCTATATGCCTCACACATGACCACACCACCCTTATAGTAAACAAAACAATGAGTTCTAGCTATGTCATCCAGATCTGGGTCGTGGACTGTTGCATAAGAACCTCCCAAATAGGGGTTCATGTGAAAATCAGCTCACCGGATTACAACAACAAGCTGAACTTGCGAGATGCACAAGTCACACAAACAATGCTATTACTGGCTGAAATCATGCATATAAAGACATGACATATTAGAGAATAAACACCAAAAACATCAAAGTCTAAAACACCCGGAAAAGCATGCAGATCATGATGTAAAGTTAATGATTTGTTCTCTGACCAGACTGGTGCACTAGGATGGTGCGCCAGGATGGTGCTCTGGTTAGGTGCGCCATCCAGGTGCACCATATAGGTGCTCCAGTTTGGTGCACCCATGAAATTCTGAATTAGACAGTAGTCTGATTTCAGAATCTGGGCCAGGTGCTAGAGATGAATTGTGATTAATTTTATCCAGATCAATCATTAGATGCTAGAGAACTGAATCATGATGAAAAGCAAGCATAAAAAGTCCTCTTATCATTTCTCTTTAATCATGCAAGTTCATGGGTTAATGGGCTGAAGCTACTGCTTAGTAGGCTCTAAGGAGTATGCAATGAATTAATGAACCTAACAATCATATAAAGATGATAAATATGTAAAGAGTGTATTTGCAGCTCATTTCATAACAAGCATTTGCATGAATCAAGATTCAGTATGTAAAAATAGAGATTACATGATGCAGAATTTAACATGGCATAGAAGCATTGTGAATATGCGTGTAGGAGCAATCATCTTATCATAAAAACAACACAAAAACAGATTATTAACAGATCATATATCTAGATCTCTGCATGCTTTATTTAGTGCAATATTTAGAGCTTTAATAAAAGGATAAGTAAAAAGAGGAGTAAGGATCTTACCTTGCCCAAGATGTTTCTTCCTTGAAGGCTTAAGATAACACTTCCTTGTTGCTTTGGATGAGCTGAGAATGCTCTGGAATGTAACGGTATCCTCTGGAAACGAGAGTGAGTTGTTGGGAGTAGATAGGAGACTTCACCAAGAGAGCTAAATGGTTGCCAATGAAGGTCTTTTTATAGAGTCTCACAAGGGTAACTCCAATGGGATGCAGACAGCCTTGCAAATGAAGAGCCTTGCGTAGATTCGCAAGGAATATTTGCTGGCAAGGGTTACAAGCACGGAAGATGGAAAGCCAATAGCAAGTACCCTGAAAAGTGGCTGTGCGCCAACTTGTTGCGCCATGATGGTGCGCCACCTAGGTGTTCCACTCGATGTGCCACTATGGTGCTCCTGCTAGATGCTCCAATCTAGTGCTCCACATTGGTGCTCTCTACTAGCTACCTGAATTGCTAATTGGGCCATGGGTTTGCTATAGGCTTGTGGTTGGTTTATGCACTGATCTCTGGCTGGTTAAAGTGTCAAATAGGATTCGAAAGTGGTTGGGCTTACTGCATCCAAAGCGACATCTTCAGAGTGTTTATCTATGAGCCACCTCAAAATCGGGGTATCTACAGATTGCCCTCCCTGAGCGAGCTCGAGGGACGGAGGGAACCGAGATCGATGCTCAGGGTTGACAAGATACCCCATTTTGAGGCTACGGTGGAGTGATGTTTGCTATAGGCATTACGTCACTTATCCGGTGGATGCACCGAAAGTCATGACTTGTTGCCAAATGCAAATGCAAAATGCGTGCGACTGCTGAGCTAAATGTTGGAAATGCGTGATGCAAGAGCCAATGCTTAAAAGTAAAATGCGAAGCTGATGCTAACGTGAGAATGGATGCTCGTAAGGCGATGCAATGCTGAGGCTAATGCTGAAGTGATATGGCAAAAGCAAAAGAATCCCTACATAGAAGGAACCATTGGCGGGAGCATGATAACTTGTCAGATTCATCAACCGGATTATCGAGGTTATCAACCTGAGGAGGCGGGATATGACAAGTCAACCAAGCTTTGTCAACCCGATTGCCAGACAATGTGACGGTAGTCAGCCGAGTAGTTGGGGATACCAGCCCAAAGAAAAGGGACATGTCAAACATATTATTTGTCAAGCAAGAAAGAGGGCCCTGTCCGCACGGACAGAGGGCAAACAAAGGGATTTCGCGCCTGCGAAAATCCAAAAGAGAAAAGGATGAAAAGGACCTTGATTGCCCGGTCAAAAGGTCAAACAGTTGGATTTCACGTTCGCGAAAATCCAAGGAAAAGGACCTTGACCGCCCGGTCAAAAGGTCAAACAACTGGATTTCGCACCCGCAAAAATCCAAGGAAAAGGATAAGACCTTGACCACCCGGTCAAAAGGTCAAACAACTGGATTTTGCGCTCGCGAAAATCCAAGGAACAGGATATGACTTTGACCACCCGATCAAAAGGTCAACAGCTGGATTTTGCACCCGCAAAAATCCAAGGAACAGGATATGACCTTGACCGCCCGGTCAAAAGGTCAACAATTGGATTTCGCGCATGCAAAAATCCAAGGAATAGGATATGACTTTGACCGCGCGATCAAAAGGTCAACAGTTGGATTTCGCGCCCGTGAAAATCTAAGGAAAAGGATAAGACCTTGACCGCTAGGTCAAAATGTCAAATAGCTAGATTTCGCGCCCGTGAAAATCTAAGGAACAGGATATGACCTTGACCGCCTAGTCAAATGGTCAACAGCTGGATTTCACGCCCATGAAAATCTAAGGAAAAGGATATGACCTTGACCGCCCTATCAAAAGATCAAACAGTTGGATTTCGCGCCCGTGAAAATCCAAGGAACAGGATATGACCTTGACCGCCCAGTCAAAAGGTCAACAATTGGATTTCGCACCTGCGAAAATCCAAGGAAAAGGATATGACCTTGACCGCCAGGTCAAAAGGTCGGCTTTGACTGCTTGGTCAAAAGCCAAGAAAAAGGATCTCACGCCCGCGAAAATCGAAGAAGAAGGGGTCAAAGGATCTCATCTGTCTGGAAGGAGAATCCGAAAAAACAAAAAAGCGATAATCCCTGGATTGTCCCCTAGGAAGGAAACTGGCTGCAATTGCGCTCCTGAGGCCGAACTGTAAATGTGCTTGCTGTTGGTGTTGTGGTACAGAAACTGGTGTTTTTTGTTGAGATACAAGTGCAATATCCTTTGAAAGAACCTTACTGAAATTCTTGATCTAAGGTGGCATTGTTGCGAGGTTGCAAAAAGTGAGGGCTTATTTGCAATTTTTCCTTATATGACAAATTTCTGTTGAACTGTTACTGAGCTATACATTTTAAAATATTGTTAGGTATCTGCAAATGTCTGCTTCAAATATAACTTCTCACGCCTTCCACGGATGATTCTACAAATTGGCGGAACTCAGGGGTTTTCTGTAAATTTCTCATCTAGCGAATTTTTTGCAGACTATGTGCTGACTTTTCTTGAAACTTTATATTTTACTCTTGACATGCAAGTGGTGGTGTGTTAGGGGCTGAAATGCAATTCTCACAGCCATTCTACATGGTGAACCTTGGACATTAAATTATTTACAAGAGTTGCCCACTGGATAATCGCCATAACTGTCAAGGCTGTATTTCTTCTTGCTTCTTGGGATTGCAACCGAGCTTATGCTGCATGGCTCTTCTTCATTCCTCTGTCTTTTTTTCCTTGATTTCCTTTTCTTCCTTCAAAAGCAACTTACTTGTTTGTATATTATTTTTCTCTTTCTTGTGTATTCTTCATTACTCGTGCCTCTTCTTCTTCCTCCTCATTCCCTTTCTTCCAACATCAGACGAAAACCCACTCCCTCTCCCTCTCATCTTCTCATCACCTCTCCCCAACGAAGGCCCCATTCTCCCCCTCTCATCTCCTTAAAGCCGGCGGTGGTGCGGTGGTGGAGTGCTTGCGATTGGTGCAGCGATCCGGTGCGGGGACGAGGTGCGGGATCCTCTGCACAACGGAAGCTCGGCAGCGGCCTCGACGGTGGCGATGGACCGAACTCTTCAAGACTGGCTGGACAGAGGCTCTCCGGTGGAGGTATCTTTGATCTCCTCTCCTTGATCTGTTCTTTGCTTGGGCTTGCATTCCTTTTTCTTTTTGGGTGGCGGCCGGAAGGATGGGTTCCAGCGGGCATGGGGGGGTTCCAGCGGGCATGGGGTGATTCCGGCGACTCGTGTCTTGGGTTTGCCGGGTGAAACCGCCGGCGGCAGTTGCGGGATGCGGGGATCAGTGGCCGTTCCGGCGAAAGGGTTGCGGCAGGATGGTGGTTATGATGGTGACGGGTTGGCCGTGTGCTGGTGGCTGGCTGGCTGTGTGGTGGTGCTGGGTTTTTGGTGGGTTGGCGTGGTGGTTCAAGGTTTGGGTAAAAAAAGTTGCTGTTATCCATGCCATATATATTTTTGACTGAATGCCATGCTGCTTCTCTTTGCCACTTGAAATGTGATTCCATTTTTTGAATTTAATCATAAGTTGCTTTGAATCAGTATTGGCCACTTTAAATCAATTATCTGTTGAAAATAGTAGCACACACGGGCACAGGATGTTTCATGTCCAGTCCTTCATATCAACAGTAGCATGTCCCACCTTGTAAATACAAATAGCAAGAACATCAGTAGTGCACCATAACAATAACTGCCATTACTTCTATATTTTCACGTAATCACTTGCTTAATGTTAGGCTTTTTTTTTCCTACAATGCAGAGTTGTAACTGCATGCGCACAATGTGCTTTACTTGAGATGTGTCTTTCTGTTCTGCCAATGAATGTAATGCCACGTCTGACTTCAAGACTTGGGCTCCATTATGCTTAAATATTATGTATTTACCATGCCTGCTGCTGCTATTTAACTCTTAATTTGGCCGTTGCCTTCTTACAGGATGACCCAGTTCCCGAGGAGGGAACCTCACAGCCTTCCCGGGACACGCCGTCTAGTTCTCGTCCCCGACGGCGAGGTAGCTCCTCGAGGTCACGCGTTTCTAGTAGCTCGACTCCTGTTATCCCTATCGAGGTACGCCGAACTTGAAAAATTTGCATACATGATACAAGTCTGTCATTTCATTAACAAATGTATTTTCAGGAGTCTGGCAACTTTGCAAGGCGGTTGCTTAGCGGCGATCACATTTGCGAGAGCTCAGACTTTGCGGTAATTATCTTGCCTTAGCATGCCTTGATTATGATAATTTGCTTTTTGACTTTGTATTTATTCTGTTCTTGACATTTCTGGTCGGCGATGCTAACTGGGTAATGCGGTGTCACTGGGCTCCAATGCTCGATCACTTCCACCGTTTACCCAAGTTCTTACAGGATTTTCTGCTTCATCGGTCCCCGTTTGGCGGCTTACTTCGCATACCAGTCATTCATAGCCATTATAACTTTTTCCAAGCTCTTGTGGAGAGGTGGAGATTCGAGACACATACCTTCCACTTCCCATTTGGAGAGCTGACTGTTTTGCTTGACCAGTGGGCCCTGTTGACGGGTCTCCCATTCGGTGACGAGCTGATCATAGGCGAGACCTTGCGCATTTAGGTCATGTTCCTCCTAAACCACCTCGAGGGAACCACATGATTACAGTGGGGTGGCTGAGAGAGTGGGACCAGTTCTGGCCCAACCCTGAGCTGGGTAGCGACGAGGCAAATTTTGTGCTGAGGCATTTTTTGTTGGACTTGTTGGCGATGGTCTTTTGCGATTCTTCTGCCTACTGCATCCATGCAAATTGGTTAGCATATCTAACCAACTTGGAGTACTTGGACCACTACGATTGGGCTGGTGCTAGCTACACTTGGTCGATTTGCGGACTCAACAATGTAGCCAGACTGGGGCGCCGATCTTATGTGGGACTGTATCCCCTGCTTACTGTAAGTATTTACTTTTCTTCTTTTTCTTTTGCAAAACAATTCCCTTTTGATGATATCTGATTAACTGTCTCTTTGCTTGCTATTGCTAGTACTGGATTATGGAGCACATTACACAGGGACACAGTTTTGGGCGCCTTCGTGATGAGCTTCTTCCCCTCCCCCGCTAGTGGGTCGAACCTGACCACCAGGCTACTACGGGGGTCTACAGCTACGAGTCCTACCGATATCTGCTAGATTTGGTAGAGCTCGAGGATGTAAGTTTTCATGCTGTGGACTTTATTTTCTGCACGTCTGTATTGCCTGTATTGCTTATACTTGTCTATTCCTGCAAACAGGTTCACTTGCACCCATTCTCCAGGTATGACGGCTTCAACTGGGCACCTCTGAACTATGGCCGAGTTCTGAGGGATAAGCATGTGAAATTCTACTGTATGAAGAAGTCAGCTTACTTCCTCCTAGGCGTGTGAGGCACCAGTTTTTGAATGAGTTCTGCATTCCTGCCCCTCCTCCTTCTGACATGGATCTTCTGGTCCCGTCTCGTGCTACGGCTAGGAGTCGACATGCTACTGCTGTGGCTTCTTAGGACAGACACGTTCTTCGAGAAGTCAACTACACAGACTATCCGGCTTGGTATAGGCAGGTCGGGAAGCCCTATCTTTTCAAGGAGACCGTGTGCGATAGCCAGCATGGAATGTGGTACGCTTCCGACTGGGCCAAGGTAAATTGTTGTAATTTCTGCTTGAAAATTTCTTTTCATACAAAAGGATAAATCTAACATTTGTTTTACTTTACAGGGCATCGAGGAGCAATTTGCCTCTTTTTACGAGGATATCCGGCGAAAATGGGTATGCCTTTCCTCTTATAAATTACCTTACTTTCATTACAAACCCGCCTGATACTTTTGCAAATTTATACAGGAACTGCCCTGGCACAACATCATCCGGGTACTTCTTCCCCTTTTTTTATTTTTGCTACTTTCCATGAACAATATACTTGCCACTGATACAAGCCTAATATTTTTTTGACAGCAAGATTATCCAACCCATGAAGTGAACACGGCTAGTAGTGAAGAGTTCACCATGGAAGCATCCGAGAAGGACTGCTCTGACACAGAGGTTTCACAGAGGGTTCAAAGTTCTTCTGCCTGCTCTCAGGCTGCTGCTGTCGCCCAGTTGTCACGCCGGATCACTCGACGAGGAGCCCGACGAGTGAGGAGTTAGACGAGGAGTAGCTGTCTTCTTCCTTTTTATTTGCCAATTTTGTACAAATGCTAATGTTGTATCTTGAACAATGTATCTCGAACTTTGAAAACTTCTTGAATGCAAATCTAATTTTGGAACACAACCCTCTTCTTGGGTATTTGTTTGTGTGTGAAAGATACATGTTCATGTAGGTTTCAAGAACTAGCGCCAATTTGGGCGAGCCTCATATTTTAGGGGAGATTCTGCCCGAATTCTAGTAGAGGGTGCGCCACCTATGTGCGTCACCCAGGTGCGCCCAGTATGTGACCCATCTTGGTGCTCCTGGTTGATGCGCCATCTAAAAAAATGCCAGTCTACCTTCCTTTTCTGCTGCGACCATTTGTTATTTCCCTATATAAATTCGCATTTCCAGCGAACTCCGCCGCCATCTATACTGCAAAAAAAATCACAAGTCTAGTCCCTTTTATTCTTCTTGGTGTCGGCTTTGCTTTTTGTCTTTATCACAATGGTATGTGAACTTCTGCCTTGAAATGAATCTCTGCATGTGCATATGTTTCATTGCTGATTTTCTTGATGCATATGTCTCCTTGCTGATTTTATGGATTATTTGTTTCCTCTGGTTGCATGAGAAAACGACATCACACGGATTACATGAAGGGACGTGCGGCTTTTCTCATATTTTGCAAGGATATTCTGTTTTCTTTTCAGTTTTTTTGGGCTTTATGCACATCTCATGAAATGAGGTCCCATTGCACTTTAGATTTGCTACAAAATAGATTATTTCTTATGCATATTTTTCTGTCTTGCCAACTTTCTTGATTTACAATCTTTGTGTGTTTTTTTTCTACCTTGAGATTATGCTCTGCCAGATTATTTTATTTGCCCCAAACTTGCGTGAAGTTATTTTTTGTTCATCCCCAAATGTGATTTTGCATCCCTCCTGCCATATCTGACCCAAGTCCATTTCCACAGGGCTACCCCACCATGGTGACACCAAAGTACTGCTCTGACATTCTGCGAGCCTGGATTGATGCATTGACTGTTGCAGATCGTGAGCAATTGCTGATTTGGGGCATATCTTCCACATTACTGAACATTGCTAAGGTGGAAGTGAACTAGCATTTGCTGTGAGATGTAGCTAGATTCTGGAAACCAGCTTTCCATGTATTTCGCTTCGGGCAGACGGAACTAACTCTAACCTTGGAAGAAGTCAGACGGATATGCGGCCTGTCACCATACATGTCTCTGCCTGTCTTTATGCACCGCAGTAGCTACGCTTCAATTCTGTGCCAACTGACTGGCTTGACTTGAAGTGTTTGCGAGAAGAGCCTCTTTTGCAAGGATGGATCGGCTACCATGCTACGCTTGGACTATTTTGACAAGATTATCAGCACTCGTTCGTCCTTAGGTAGCTTGTGGCTCCATGGCTTCTAGGTACGCTTCCTTGGTGAGCTCATTTTTAGCCATGGCCGGATGACTGTTGCTATCGAGGTGGCAGGGCAATGATCACTCACCAAATTGATTTTGCCCCCATTCTTCTGGCAGAGACGTATGTTGGCTTGGATCGAGCACTGAAACGTTCCAGGCATTTCCATGGCTGTGGTGCTCTAGTTCAGGTGAGTAAACAATGTTATTTTAATATCCTGCGGTGCTGATTTAACCATTTAATCATGCTCTGCTTTCCTCTGCCAGGTCTGGTTTGCTACTCACATGGGAGTGGAAGTCCTACGCCCTCAACATTCTCCATTTGAATCCTATAGCCGTACCAACCATTGACAGACCCTTCCAGGCGTTTATGAGTTGTGCAGCAGACTGCGGAATCTCACGAAGGACACTGTAGTTTGGCGCATTCTGTTCTCAGCCCCAAAGACCTTTACTGTCTTCTTGAATGATAGGGATATGCGACTTGTTGTCCTTCCAGGACTAGCGGGCGGCGTGGAATACCACCCTGTCTGTGTTCTTCACCAATTCGGCTTTTACCAGGATTCAATTGAGCAAAGTCCCATCCCTAATTGCTACAAGAGATATATTCTTGACTCTGATGTGACAACCTCAGAACTAGCCCACATGACGCGTGTCGGTATTCAATCCTCTGATCTTGCCATTACTGAGGGTTCAGACTACATAGTAGAGTATGAAGCCGAAATACAAGAAACATAGCCCATAAGTGAAATTCCTCCTAGTGGCACCTACTTTACAGAGGCTGGCAGCTCAAAGAGACCAAGAGTCGACTGAAATCATTTGGTCGACTATTATTGAACGAGCAAATCTTGTAAAACTAATGAGATGTAATAAAATGAGAAATTTGCTTTCATATTGTGTCATTCTAACTCTTGTATTGCTTGCGCTTGCCCACACATTTCTTATAGCACTGTCCTAGTGATTGACTTAGAATGGCAGCTGGCATGCCCTTAGTCAAGGACCTTTGTCCAACCGAAAGAGCGATTAACATGTCCCTGGTTAGAACTCCCTTTTGCCAATATTGCAACTCAGAAAGGCAACTGGCATGCCCTTGGTCAGAATATGGACAAATGCCTTGCAAAATGATGCAAAAATAACGTGATTTATAAAACTAAATGCTAAATGCTTTACAGAAACACAATGCAGAGGCAAGATTGATGTATGGTTTATAAGCATTGGTGCCCTCAACGCCAAGGAAGTCTGTATTGCCTGCTATAAGAAGTGAAAATGTCCTCCACTCACGTGACACTAACCTAGATACTTAGGTTTGTTTGTAGCTCTCCTTTAGATATCATGGACTCTGTGCCAACTTTCTAGGGCCCTACACCTACTCTTTTAAAAGTTCACATTTCTTTTACTCCCTCAAAGACATATTGGTTGACCCTACCCCTACTTGGAGGTAATAAACACCTAAGCTGAGAGGGTGGCTGCTTTTTCCTTTTGGCTAAAGGGGTGGCTAGTCCCTTTTTAAATGTAGGCATTGTTGGTGTATGCTTCAACTCCTCTCCAAGTTATATGATAGGAATAGAGTCGTCCTATATGCCTCTCTCGTTGGAGCTGACTTCTCTCTACAACTTCTATCTTCTTATTTTTTTTGTGCTCCGAAGGCTATATTTTTCTTTATTGTTCATCCTCACTCACGACCTATCATGTTTTCTCCCTCAGGAGGTGTAGGCCCCTTGGGAATCTGTACATTTCGTCCATGTTCCGTGAACAATCACTCCTTCACCCCCTAAGTCACATGGGTAGTAGCACGTGAGGAGGATCAAAATTCTTCCTAATCAGGCTGGCCTTCCGAATTTCCTCATCGGGTAATGATGATGCTTAATTATGATGCAACAGAAGGAAAGTACAGTGCATAGAATATGATTTATGTTATGTTGGGATGCAATAGCCTAAAATACTAATGTGCAAATGTGAAAGAACATAAATATGCAGGGTTCACAGTGCAAGGCTCAAGATTGACTGGGGATCATTGATAATACATTTTCAGATAGGAAGCGTTGACAGGCTCTAATTGAGCCCCACGATCCATGTCTTCAAGAATGATTGCACTTCCTGAAAGGACTTCTTTCACTATGAATGGTCCACGCTAATTGGGCCTGAATTTTCCTCGGGCATCGGGCAAATGAATGGCGCACAAAACCAAATCGCTTGGCTCGAAACTTCTGGGTCGGACCCTCTTCTAATATGCTCGGGCCACTCGCTTCTGGTAACATTGGGCATGATGTAAGGCTTGCAATCTGCGTTCATCAATTAAATCTAACTGAACACAGCGATCTTGAATCCATTCTGCCTCATCTAATTCTGCTTCCTTCAAGATTCTTAATAATGGAATCTCTACTTCAAAAGGAAGGACCGCTTCCATACCATATACCAGAGAATACGGTGTTGCTCTTGTTGATGTCCGGACCGAGGTCTTGTAAGCCCATAATGCATAAGGTAGCTTCTCATGCCAGTCTTTATGGGTCTCAGCCATCTTCTTCAAGATCTTTATCAGATTTTTATTGGCTAACTCCACTGCTCCATTCATTTGTGGTCGATAAGGATAGGATCTGTGATGCTTGATCTTGTAATTCTGAAGATACTCCTCAACTCTCCTTGCTATGAAATTGGTCCCATTATCTGATATGATGGCATGTGGAACCCCATATCTGGCAATAATATTATTCTTGATAAATTTTTCTATGACTGTTGCTGTTACTGTCTTATATGATGCCGCCTCGACCCACTTTGTAAAATAATCGATGGCCACAAGAATGTAACGATGCCCATTGGATGCAGCTGGATGAATGGCTCCGATAACATCAATTCCCCAAGTGGAAAAAGGCCAAGGTGATGACATGCTATGTAATTGTTGTGGGGGAGCATGTATAAAATTGCCATGTATTTGGTAGTTGTGGCATCTTCTTACAAATTGGCAGCAATCTTTTTCCATGGTGGACCAGAAATATCCCTACAGCATAATCTTTTTAGCTAAGAGAATTCCATTCATATGTGGACCGCAGGTGCCTGCGTGAACCATTAACATCAGCATATCTGCCTCCTTCTTGTCCACGCACCTAAGAAGCATTTGATTGTAAGATCTTCTGTATAGATGCCCTGCTCCGAGCACATATTTGGAGGCCAACCGTATCAAGGTCTTCTTATCTGTTGCGGAAATGTCAAAAGGGAAACTGCCAGACTCCAAGAAAATTTTGATATCATTATACCAAGGCAATTCAGCTGTCGGTGGTTCTTCTTGAATATGCATGCAATGTGCTGGCTGCTCTACAAAAGTGACTGAGATATCCATAGCCTGTGCCTCTGGGAGAGATAACCATGATGCCAGGGTAGCTAAAGCGTCTGCGTACGCATTCTTGGCTCAACTCATGAAGGAAAACTTGACTTTATTGAACCCATCAATCAGCTTCAGCAAATGCTCATGATATAACACAAGTTTTTGATCCTTTGTTTTCCAGTCGCCATTAATTTGTGAAATGACCAGCATTGTGTCTCCATATACTTGAAGTTCTCGGATGCCCTGGTCCATTGCTACTTGTAATCCTAGAATGCATGCCTTGTATTCCGCTTCGTTATTGGTGCATTCAAATGTCAGCTTCCTCGCAAAGGGAATTAGCTGTCCTTGTGGTGTTGCCAGAACTGCACCAATGCCTCTTCCTCTTTTATTGACTACACTGTCAAAATACAGACACCATTGATGCTCATTTTGAGGACCTTCTAATTCTTCATCGCCCATTGCAAATAAGATATCTTCGTCTGGGAATTGTGTCTGTAGTGGCTTATATTCTGGCAAGGGTAGGTCGACCAAATGATCTGCCATCGCTTGTCCTTTCATGGACTTTTGTGTGACAAACATGATATCATATTGTGACAGCATCACCTGCCATTTCACACATCTGCCCACCAAAGCTGGCTTCTGAAATAGATACTTGACAGGATCATGCCGAGATAATAACAAGACTGGGTATGACATCATATAACGCCTGAGACGCTGAGCGGCCCACACCAAAGATAAGCAGACTTTCTCTATAGGGCTGTATTTGACCTCACAGTCATTAAAATTCTTACTGAGGTAGTAAATAGCCCTCTCTTTACGCCCTGATTCATCGTGTTGTCCCAGGACTGTGCCCATAGAATGCTGCGTTGTTGAAAGATATAATAACATATGTCGTCCTGGCGTGAGAGGAACTAAAACTGGAGGCTTTGCTAGAAGCTGCTTGATCTTGTCAAAGGCTGCTTGACATTCATCATTCCAGACTTCCAGTGTGTTTGAGCATTCTTCCTCTGGAGCTTGAATATTGGTTCACATATAGGTGTAAGCTGTGCTATGAACAGGCTAATGTACTACAATCGCCCCAACAATCCGCGAATTTCCTTTTCAGTGGCAGGAGGAGGTATGTCAATAATAGCTCTAGCCTTGTGAGGGTCTACTTCAATTCCTCTCTAACTGATAATGTAGCCCAGGAGCTTCCCAAAAGATATCCCAAATACACATTTGTTGGGGTTGAGACGAAGCTTATACTTCCTTAGACGGTCAAACAATTTCTTCAAACAGGAGAGATAATCCTCGGTCTCTTTCGACTTGGCAATCATGTCATCCACATACACTTCAACTTCTTGATGCATAAAATCGTGGAATAACGCTGTCATGGCCCTCTGGTATGTTGCGCCTGCATTCTTCAGTTCGAATGGCATTACTCTATAACAGAAGACTCTCCATGGGGTAATGAAAGACGTCTTCCCCATATCTTCTTCGACCATTTTGATCTGATTATATCCTGAAAACCCGTCCATAAATGACAACATTTTATGCCCTGCCGTGTTGTCCACCAGAATATCTATGTGGGGAAGTAGGAAATCATCTTTGGGGCTCGCTTTGTTGAGGTCTCGATAGTCAATGCACATGCGAACCCGCCCATCTTTCTTCGGTACAGGCACCACATTGGCGAGCCACTCAGGGTACAGCACAACCTTAAGGAAATTGACTTTATGCTGCTTCATGATTTCCTCCTTAAGCTTTAGGAGCCACTGAGGTCACCATTTGCGAAACTTCTGCTTGACTGGCTTCGAATTCGGTATTAGTGGTAATGTGTGAACTACCACCTCAACGTCTAAACCAACCATGTCATCATAGCTCCATGCAAAAACATCTACATATTCTTTCAAGAAAGCTATAAACTCTGCCTTTGCTTGTGGTGACAATTTGGCACTAATGCGTGTTTCTTTAACATCTTCTACCGTGCCGATATTGATAAGTTCCGTCTCTTCCTCTACATGAAGATTTGGACCTTCCAAGTGATTATCATAAAATTGAAACTACAATGGCTCATTACCATCATCATTGTCTGCTTCATCTTCCTCTTCGTAGGCAATAAGTTCTGACAGGATCTCTTGCTCAAAGGTTGGATCTGTGATGTCGACTGAAAGGACTTCTTCTGATTCTGCACCCTGATGGCGCTTTATGACAGTCACAGTGACCTTCGTGTTCTTATAACGGCACTGTGCAACCTCCTCTGCTTGCCTGTCTGGATCTAAGGAGTCAAGTGTCCCTGCCTCTGAAACTGATGCCTCTCTATTTATATTTTTTGTTTTTTCTGATTTTTTGATATTTTTTGGATTTTCTTTTTCTCTGCTATTTACAAAAGTTTATGCATGCTAGCGGTTGTCTTGCTGCAAGCTAGTGAGAGTACTGCTGCCTGTATCACTCGCGCTCAACTGAAGTTGTCTTTTTTTTTTGACACTCACCCTCCAAGTGAGGTTTATACTGCCAATACCAACTAGACCTGCCTCCCGGCTGACAGGAGACTAACCCCATTGGTCTAGCATCCCTCTTCTCTGTCTCATGCAGGACCATAATTGAAGCTTAGTCTTGAGGTGGTACTGGTGATTCTGTCTGCGGTGGTGAAATGACCGCCTTTCCCTTCCTGACTCGGTCGTGCTCTGCCAAATCTTCTGCGAGCACATCCAGCTGTTCTTGAAATAGAATGTCCAGATCTTGGATCACATCGTCTTTTAGGCCACTCTCTGAATCTACCTCCTGGACTACTACTTGACCAACTGTTAGCTGCCCTGATCCTGGAACTGCTGTATATCTCTGCGATCGATCACTGACTTGTTCAATACCCTGTTCTGTCTCTTGTTGGCCACTTTCTCCGTAAGATTCTTCCGGATAAACCCAGTCTGATGGTTGTGGCACTGACACTGTATTCGAGCTTTGGTTCGGATCCAAAATGCATGCATTGGTAAAGTTTGCTAAATTCCGTGGAATAAACATTTTGGAGGACTTACCAAAGCGTGACAATCTCTTCTCTTGATTCTGACATTCGTACCCCAAGCCTTCACGCTCTATCCATTCCTCTGCCACGATCAGCTCAGTGATTCCTTGGCCATAACGCCTAAGAGGCGATCCTTTCTCATATCCCCGTTTGAGACACAAATTATCAACCATCAAATGGGGATTACCGCAAGTGGCCAAATGGCCAACGTGCTCAAAGGGAGGAATGAAATTAACCGGCTCGAACCGGTTAACCCGATAAAGAACATCAGAAGGTTTTGGTTCAAAGTGGATAGTCTGGGGGGCTACTGCAGAGACTGACTCAACCTTCTCCATATCTTCTGCCAAGACAACAACCACATTGTTGTCCCAACAGAACTTAATCATACGATGGAGGGTTGAGGGAATGATTTGATCCCAAGTGAAGCCAAGGGCGTCCAAGCAAAAGGTTGAAAGATGGTTCAATATCTACGACATAGAATTCTACGTCTAAGCGAGCCGGGCCTATGGTCAATGGAACGATTAAGATCCCAAGTGCATCATGATGTGTATTATTGAATGCTGTCATCCCTTTCATGGTTGGTGTAATGTTCTCGGACTTGAATCGGATTGCACTTGTCGTACGCAAAGGGCAAACATTTAATCTTGCTCCATTGTCTACCAATGTGAGAGGGATGCGAAAGCTCCAATACTGTGCGGTGATGAACAAGGGGGAATTATGGTTGGTGCCAGATGGAGGTAACTCTAGACTAGAGAAGGAGATAACTTGTGGCGCCGCTATCATTCCTACCATGCTCTCTAGGGTAGCTGGCTCTATGGTGGGGGATACACGGGCAGCCTGGAAAACTCTGAGGAAGGCTTCTCTGTGCTCTGCCGACGTGTGGATCAGGTCCCAAATAGAGATATCGGCTCTGACCTTCTTAAGCTATCCAGTTATATCAGCTAAGGGTTGGCTGCTAATGGTAGGAACGAGTGGGGCTACTCTGGGCATAGGTAGTTGTGGGTAGTGTGCCTGTAATTGGACCGGGACCAGTGCTACGGGTGCTGGTGATCTAGACTGGGCTTGCAACTAGTTGGAGCTCAGTGTTGGGGAATTAGGCCTTGGTGTCGGGGGCTTGTATACTCTACCCGATCGTGTCACCTCCACGCACATTCTTGTGGCATAGTTGTAGGAGACACGATGCGTGTTGTGGGTAAGAGTAACAACAATTAGGGGGGGGGGGCAGGCAATTAACTGTACAGGCGTGGTTGAAGAATGTTGGTAAGCAAGAGGGTAAGTCTGAGGATACTGGTGAGTCTGCAGATATTGGTGAGTCTGGTGATATGACGGCTGACTTGGCCCAGCTTGGGGCCAGGCTGATAAACAAATCGGGGCTGGTGGATGGGAGTATATGACAGACAGCGCCACGATGTACTCCGACTCGACAACCGGATGAATCATACTAATAGACTCCTCGGAACCACCGAGGAAAGAGCGATACAACTGGTGGGGAAAAGGGGACGACTCATCATGAATCAAATCGGTTGGAAGGATGGGGGATGAGATAGACTCAAAAGAAGAAACAAAATTGACTCCCGAGGAACCTGATGCTCTCGAGGGTGGATGCTGTGGCAAAGGTTGATTAACTATATTGGGGTGTGCTGGTGGTTCTTGTGCGGCTACTGGTGTGGGTGTGGGGCCGACCGCCTGAGTGCTAATCACGATAACCTACTGGTCAATCAAGTCCGGGACAGCGTCCCTGAGTGTCAGGCAATTATCCGTCGAGTGACTTGCTACCCGATGGAAATTGCAAAACGCATTTGCATTATACCAGGCTAGAACCTGATTAAGAGGTGGGCGCACCTCAGGCAGCCTCAAAGGGATGCGACCTTGGGGAATACCATGCTCAATGACTCCACTAATGGGGTATAGTGGCGCCTGTCATGGCGTTGTCGCTTCGCCTGCGGATATGCCAACGATGGGCGTGTCCTGGCTGGTGGGGCAGGATACACTGGTGTGGCAGTGGGGGTAATGTGCGATGCATGCGGTGCTCTAGGTGTAGGTGTGGGTGCATACACTATTTGGCGTTGCGGGGGCAGGCAGACATTTACCAGAGCAGTAGGGGATCTAATATAGGAAACTGTGTTCTTGGAGGGATCCCGCCTCCAGGGTGGATTGGCATTGTGGTTGTTGTTGTTGTTGCTGCTGCTAGCGCCACTATGTGAGGATGTGGCTTTCTTGGCAAATGCAGAGAGTGCTAGAAAATTGCCGCCGCGCAGTGAACTCTCAACACGGGCGCTCGCCTAGAGCAATGCAGTAAAAGTGGTGACTGGTTGAATGCTAAGCAGAGCCCCGACTGCTGGCTGTGCTCCTCGGATCATGATCTCAATAGACTCCTCCTCGGAGGGTCTATCTTTGACCTGCGAAGCCAAGGACCGCCAATGTCCAACATACTCCCCAAATGTTTCTTGGGGCCTCTACTTGATGGCGACTAAGTCCTCCCGCTTTGGGACTAGGTCAAGATTAAAGGAATATTGTTCAAGGAATGCCTGGGTAAGGTCGTCCCAAGTCTTAATGGTGGCCATGTCGAGGCAAGTGAACCACTTCAACGCGGGCCCCGTGAGACTCTTCTGGAACAGGTGGATGAGCAATCTCTCGTCAACTTGGAGTTGGGCGAGGTCTCCGCAATAGACCTTGAGGTGGGAAATCGGCCAGCCCCTACCATTATATTTTTCGAACTTTGGGATTTGAAAGTTCGGTGGGAGAGTCACCTCTGGAAAATAATAGAGGTCCCGGAATTGGTAGGACCGGCGGTCCTCGCCCTGCACTTGTCGGAGTGTGCGCTCCAAATCATTCACCCTCGCTAGGAGAGCGTTTGGAGCTATTGCAGTCGTAGATTGTGCAGCTGAGGCCAGTGCCGTGTACACTGTATGGGTCGCCCCTAAGGGCTCCTTCGGATCCACCATTTTGCCGTCTGGTGCTGCGGTAGGATGGCCAGTGTACCTGTGCATGAGTGCTGTGTACTATGGGATAAAAGATGAGGCTTGTGTCTGATACATGGGTGAGGATAAGGCAAGGGGTGGTGCTACAGTAGGTGCAGAATGCGGGAGCAAGAGCTTGGACCGGAACAGCCTCGGGTACAATGCTCACGGAGTGTGCTCCCGTCAACCGGGATGGCTGACCACCAGATAGTAGAGATGCATGTTGTGGTGGGTGCTGTGGCGGTGTTGCAAAAGGCAATGTCGACACCCCTATCGCTGGAGAGACGAGGGATGGCGACGGCTGTGGGGGTGGTGCAGTGGGTGCAATCTGTGGTCCTATAGTCGATTGCAAAGGCAACTCGGGAGTTGGAAAGGACAAACTTGAAAAGGGCTGGAGTGCCAGTGCCAATCCCTGCAACTGTTGGGCGAGGGCCGACATTTGTTGCAGTTGTGCGGAAATGGGATCATCACTAGTGGCTCCGACGGGCGGAGGCAAAATAGGAGAAGAAATAGGAAGTTGAGATCCAAATTGTCCAAACTAGGGGGAGGCTACTACAGAGACAGCCATAGTCAGAGGAGGGCTGGTAAACACATACCCCTGAGGAGGAACAGCAAAAGAACCCTGAGGAAGGGTCACAGGAACAGACTCAACTGCTGAGGCCCCAGAAGTAGCAGAAGACTAAACTGGTGGTCTCGAAGGTGGGGTAGCCATAGGGACATGGAACTGGGGTGGCGGAGGTCCTCTAGAAGCTAGGGAAAAAGTGGAGGCAGCAGTGACCACAGGGACAGAAACAAAGGAAGGGTACACCGAAACAGGGACCTCCTCCTAAACAGCAGAGGAAAGGGACTCACTGGTATGCTGGGCCATAGCGGATCACGAGCGGGTATGGATCGGACTGCTGCTGGGAATGAGAGGATGAATCCTAGGACGAGCTATCGTCGAAGGTGACGGATAACTCGGGAAATGTGGTCGAAAGTCAAGTCACGCCGGGTGTCAGTGAAAGAAAAACCTCGAGCTCTAGCTAAGGAACTCGCACACTGACAAGAATTCTATGCACAAAACAAACAAATTAGAAATGATGCAATGTTTATGGTGGTATGAGATGCAAATGCATGAATGCTTCTAGCATGCACTCTCTCATAGTCTAGCGGTGTCCTACCAAGTCGTCTACTTCGGTTTCACACAGGGATAAATGTGTCTCCGACTCAAGGTTAGAAAGATGAAGGTCCCCGTTCTAAATCTCAGCGAAAGCTTAGGTAGTGAACGGGTAGTGCGTTTAGGGCCTCGTCCTCTGCCAAAGTAGTAGGCTGTATCCTCTACTAACACTGACACGACCCCGGACAAGGGGGGACATACCGATATTTCATCCCACGCCAAAGCCATAGAATGAGACACTGGGAAATGTCCTTCGTAAACTGTATAGGTGGACTCCAACGATGAGAAGATGCATGCCCTATATGATGGATGCAAAGTATGCTTTAAGTCTTTTACTTGCAAGTTTATTAAACCGTGGGGGAAAATTTGCAATTTGTCACTAGTTTGCCTTATGATTTATTGATTTTGGTTTTTATGCTTTTATTAACCAAATAGGGAGAGAAGACATGTCTCTAATCTCCTAAACATGGCATATACAAGAAGGGAAGAAAACATGCAAAGCAAACATCAATGAACATACAAAAGGCATGCGCATGTTATGTGCAACAGTGGTGACATAGCAAATGTGTAAAAAGAAAACACCCATTATATAACTGGTATGCACAAAAGTAAAGGAGATATCACTCAATACTACAAAGAGACAACCAAAGCAATACACATGAAACAAGCAAACAAGGAAGAAAGCCAAAGTAAACGAAAAACCCAAAACAAAAGCCGGGATCTGGTTATCCCCAGCGGAGTCGCCAGTTCCTGTAACCACGCCGACGACAGCTTCATGCTTGGTGCGAAAGGCCAAATGCACGAGGATCGGCAAAGTCACGGCAAAATAATAAAAATAATAGTAAAAATGCAGGAGTCGCCACCTAGTCTATTTAAAACGGGAGACGAGGAAAACTGCTTAAAAACATTCAAATCACACGATAAAACCAATGGAAAAGGTCTTCAAAAACTAGAAATGGGCAAGGATCCCTATTACGCACGCGGAAGGTATTAGGCACCCTCGTGCGTCCGAAAAATCGATCTTTTTAATGGGTTTCTCATTTACATATATGAAATGTTGGCTTTTCAACCTTTTCTGTACGCCTGAGGGCGATATGCAATGCAATGCTATATATAAGTGGTGCCCTATGCTAAACATGGGTGCCTGGGTTGTAGGGTTTTCTTAAGGCTCAGAAAGGTCACCCGTGCGGTGGGTCAAGCACCGGTGCAAGGATGTTGCACAGATATGATCAAAGATCTAAAAATACCAAGTGACTTTCATCCTTGCTTTACTATATGAAAAATATGAGCTATTATGCATAAAAATGGCTGAAAACAAAGTGGAGTCATCCTGATATATCCAGGAAGACACCCAAAGAAAACCAAAGGCAAATCCAAACAGGAAACATGCTAAATGCCATGCCAAAAGCTACTACGTGCAACAGAACACAGGCAGGTGCGCCAGACTGGTGCTCAAGTCTGGTGTGCCACCTATGTGCTCTACTGATGTGCCAACAAATTATGCTAGAGAAATCATAGATCAGACAGTAAACTAGCCTAATGCCATGCAATGTAAAACCGTGTAAACTTGTAAACTCATCAGAAGATGCAACATGAATATCTATCAAAATCCAAGAATGAAAACACAATGTGGGTCTTATGCTCAAGGGCTATATGCCTCACACATGACCACACCACCCTTATGCTAAACAAAACAATGAGTTCTAGCTATGTCATCCAGATCTGGGTTGTGGATTGTTGCATAAGAACCTCCCAAACAGGGGTTCATGGGGCAATCTGCTCACTAGATTACAACAACAAGCTGAACATGCGAGATGTACAAGTCACACAAACAATGCTATCACTGGCTGAAATCATGCATATAAAGACATGACATATCAAAGAATAAACACCAAAAACATCAAAGTCCAAAACACCAAGAAAAGCATGCAGATCATGATGAAAAGTTGATGATTTGTTCTCTGACCAGACTGGTGCACCAGGATGGTGCGCCAAGATGGTGCTTTGGTTAGGTGCACCATCCTAGTGCACCATATAGGTGCTCCAGTTTGGTGCACCCCAGAAATTCTGAATCAGATAGTAGTCTGATTTCAGAATCTGGGCCAGGTGCTAGAGATGAATTGTGATTAATTTTATCTAGATCAATCATTAGATGCTAGAGAACTGAATCATGATGAAAAACAAGCATAAAAAGTCCTCTTATCATTTCTCTTTAGTCATGCAAGTTCATGGGTTAATGGGCTGAAGCTACTGCTTAGTAGGCTCTAAGGAGTATGCAATGAATTAATGAACCTAACAATCATATAAAGATGATAAATATGTAAAGAGTGTATTTGCAGCTCATTTCATTGCAAGCATTTGCATGAATCAAGATTCAGTATGTAAAAACAGAGATTACATGATGTAGAATTTAACATGGCACATAAGCATTGTGAATATACGTGTAGGAGCAATCATCTTATCATAAAAACAACACGAAAACAGATTATTAACAGATCATATATCTAGATCTTCGCATGCTTTATTTAGTGCAATATTTAGAGCTTTAATAAAAGGATAAGTAAAAAGATGAGTAAGGATCTTACCTTGCCCAAGGTGTTTCTTCCTTGAAGGTTCAAGATAACACTTCCTTGTTGCTTTGGATGAGCTGAGAATGCTCTGGAATGTAAGGGTATCCTCTAGAAACGAGAGTGAGTTGCTGGGAGTAGATAGGTGACTTCACCAAGAGAGCTAAATGGATGCCAATGAAGGTCTTTTTATTGAGTCTCACAAGGGTAACTCCAATGGGATGCAAACAACCTCGCAAACGAAGAGCCTTGCGTAGATTCGCAAGGAATATCTGCTGGCGAGGGTTACAAGCACGGAAGATGGAAAGCCAGAAGCCAGCACCCTGAAAAGTGGTTGTGCGCCAGCTTGGTGCGCCATGATGGTATGCCAGAATGGTGTGCCACCTAGGTGTTCCAACTCGGTGCGCCACTGTGGTGCTCCTGCTACATGCTTCAATCTAGTGCTCCACATTGGTGCTCTCCACTAGCTACCTGAATTGCTAATTGGGCCACGGGTTTGCTATAGGCTTGTGGTCGGTTTATGCATTGATCTCTGGCTGGTTAAAGTGTCAAATAGGATTCGAAAGTGGTTGGGCTTACTGCATCTAAAGCAACATCTTCAAAGTGTTTATCTATGAGCCACCTCAAAATCGGGGTGTCTACAGTTGGTCAAACTGGATGCCAAGCTGGCAAACAAAGACTATCGACCGGATGAACCAAGCGCCAAGACAAAAGGGAAAGCATAGCTATCGATCAGTCTAACCGAGCATTAAGTTGGCAAACAAAGGCTATCAATCAGACAAACCAGGCGCCAAGTCAATATGGAAAGCATAGCTATCAGCCACTCGAATTGGGCGCTAAGCTTGCAAGCCAAGGCTATCGGTTGAACAAACCCGATGCAAGCCAAAAGAAAATGTACAACTCTAGGCCGGTCAAATCGGGCACCAAGTTGGCAAATAAAGGTTATCGACTAGATGAACTGGGTGTCAAGCCAAAAGGAAAAGCACAGCTATCGACCGATCAAATCAGGCACCAAGCTGAACAACAAAGGCTATCGACAGGACGAATCGAGTGCCAAGTCAAAAGGAAAAAAGCACAGCTATTGGCCTACCAAACCCGGTGCCACGCTGGCAAATAAAGGCTATTGACTGGTCAAACTGGGCACTAAGCCAAAAGGAAAATGCATAGCTCTTAGTCGATTGAACCGGGCACCAAGTTGGCAAACAAAGGCTATCGGTCGGACGAACCAGACACCAAGCCAAAATGAAAAGCACAGCTATCGACCAGTCAAACAGGGCACCAAGTTGGCAAACAAAGGCTATCAACCGGATGATCGGGCGCCAAGCCAAAAGGAAAAGCACAACTATCAACTGGTTGAACTAGGTGCCAAGCTAGAGGACGAAGGCTATTGGTCGGACAAACCGGGTGCCAAGCCAAAAGGAAAAGCACAACTATCGACCGATCGAACCGAGCGGCAAGTTGGCAGACAAAGGCTATCGGTCGGACAAACTGGCCACTGAGTCAAAAGGAAAAAAGCACAACTATCGGTCGGACAAATCGGATGCCAAGTCAACAGAAAAGAGGGAGACACGAACAAATAAGATGATTCCAAAGGACAGCAGACATGCCCTTGGTATCAAAGGGGACGATACCATGATGCAGCTAACATGTTCCTAGTATCGAGAGGACAACGCTGGACCAAGATGGGAGGGTAGGTCGAGGAGATACCAAGACAAAAGAAGATTATGCCCCTAGTATCAAAACGAGCTATCGTGGAAAAGGCAATGGACAAGGGATGAAATGGGCCAACCAATTGGTTTAGCCAGAGAGGTTGCCAGGGAGATCTTGCTCGTGAGTGTACCCTAGACCACAGATGTTGTGCGACCCAAAGCTGAGGTTGTGTGTTGGCTATTTGCTGATGTTGTGCTTACTGTGTGTTGGGATGCCAGCCATCAGTTGCAGCTGAAGCTAATGTTTTGTACGTGATGCATTGCTCATTGTAGTCACTACTTGATGTGTGGGTCCTAGCCAAAGGGCAACTAACATGCTTTGAGTTAGATGCTGAATGGGTACCTGAAGGGTTAGTCTTGAGCAAGCAATAGAGTTTCAAGCAAGCAATCGTTTATGCACGAGGCTATGATTATTTGCAAGCATGTGTGCTAAATGATCTAGGTTGGCTCTTACTACTGTTCAGGTAGATAGATGCTCTATTGATTAGAAGTAATTTTGGTTTTTGTGTTTGTTCGTTTGTTTGTTTGGTTGGACAGTTTGTAATTTGATTGTTTGACGTTTTGATGATTTGATGTTTGATGTTTGGTGTTTGATTGATTGTTTGATGGTTTAATGATTTGACTGTTTGATGTTTTGATTGTTTGATGTTTTGATTGTTTAATGGTTTGATGTTTTGCCCTCGATTAGGCTAGAAAGCTTCACGTCTGTTGAAGTAGGAAGATGCCTTTAACTTTGCTAACCCCACGAAGACTCACAAGCTGTAGATGACTATCGTGGGATGAGTGGTGGCATTGTGGCTCACTGTGTTAGGGTGGTGTGGCAGACCAGGCTCCATGCTGAACTCGTTAAGGTCCTGCACCTGCTCTTTTGAGATCATTGATTTTCTTTTACTCCTTCATAGACGCATGACTTTGCTTTGTCGCTGACCTGGAGGTAATAAGCACCTGGTCTGGGCTAGAGGCTCTTGTTGCAGGAAGGTGGGCCAGTCCCACAATGGTATAGCTTTGCCAGGCACGTGCTCCATCTCCTCTCCAAGGTATGGTAGGGGTAGAGTTGTGCCGCACGTCTCTTGCTCTTGGGCTGACTTCTGTCTTTACCTTTTGTCTTCTTCTTTTTTTGAATGCCTATGTGGATGTATTTTTTCTCTTTTCTGGCTCACTCGCTCAGTCACCCTAGCATTTTATCTCCCTCTTGGAGATGTAGAGTCCTTGCAAAGTTTGGACATTTTGTCCGACTTTGATGGATGGTGGCTCCCTTGCTACTTAGTTGTCTTAGTAGTGTCAACTGAGAAAAGGGACAATCCACGCTGATGCAGGCAAACTTTCCGATTTTCGTCATCGAAGAAAGGTGGATATGTAAGATGTTGTTTTTTGATTTTCTGATTCTTCTCTCTTTTTTCTTTAGGGATTTTTTTTATTTTTGTGTTTTTGCTTCTTTTTTGGTTTTCTTCTATTTTTTTATTTTTTTGATTCTTTGGTTTTTCCTGGCTTTTGACTTTTTTGTCGTTTTGATTTTTTATTTTTATCAGGTTCTTTGACTTTCTTGATTTTGCTGACTTTGACCTTTGGTTTTTTCTGATTTTTTTTAATGCATGAAGATGATGCAGTAAAAGAAATAACTAAGAAAACAAGGAAAAAAGGATATGGTTCTAGTCCCTACTGTTGGAAACACTGCTACTGTTGAAACTACTGTGATTGTTGGTGATGTTGGGTTGAATTAGCTGCATCTGGTTGGGGTCTAGGGTATCCGCACACACAGGGTCAGATCAGTGAATGGCAAGTTGGCAAACCCTGGGCTAGGCCCCCCTACAGAGGAACGGAAATAGGAATGACGCATGCAAGTGCCAACTGATAGAGCTAGGAAGCGACAATCAAAGGATTAAAGCTGAAGAGATCAAATGGGTCCCCCAAGAAAGAGCCGGGGGCAAGAAAGTAAACCCTCGAGATTCCGGCATCTTCGGAGCTTGCACGCTTAGACAAGGAGAGGCCAGCTACACTAGGGTGTGCAAGTGTTGGTGTAGGCACTGCTTCCTGTGCGATGACCTTTCAGTCAATCAGATCTTGTACAACATTCTGCAGCATGAAGTAGTTGTCAGTGGAGTGCCTTGAGGTCTGATGAAAACTGCAATATAAGTTCGTCTTGTACCACAACAGATGGGGACTCGGCAGTGGGCGAACCTCTGGAAGCTGCAGGAATGACACAACCTGAGGGAAGACAACACTCAAGGACTCGCCTAAGGGCTTGAAATCGCTTTCCTTTTGGCGTGGTCATTTACCCTTAGACTACAGTCCTTGTCGAGTTGGTGTGGCGTGATGCTCCGACTCGACCGTGGAGTGCGTGGGTGCAGTGTGTGAAGGTGTATGTGTGTGTTCTGCCTCATGCAAGGCAACACTGATGACCTTCCGATCGATCAGGTTCTAAATAACATCCTGCAAAGTGATGCAGCCTTCCGTCGAATGCCCGACACGACAGTGAAAGGCGTAGTATGTGCTCGTGTCATACCACTAGGGAAAAGGATCTGGCAGTGGATGAGGATTTAGGAGCCTCAGAAATGAATCAACCTTGGGAAAAATAACACTCAATGACTCCACAAGTGGAGTATAGTCACTTTCAACACAACAAGGTCACTTTTGCCCTGGTTGTGGTCCCTACCAAACTGGTGTGATGTGATGCACTAGCTCGACAATGGAAAGTGTGTGCACAATGTGCGTGGAGCTAGGTGTGAATGAAGGTGTTGGTATCCATGCTATTGTTGCCTCCTGCACGTCGACGACAACAACACTGTTGTCAATTAAGCTCTAAAAAACATTCTGGTGAGTGTGGCAATTATCAATCGAATGTCCTGTGGCTCGATGATAATTGAAATGTGCGTTCATGTCGTACCACCTTGGAAGTGGGTTTGGTGGTGGACGAGGATCTGAGAGCCTCAGAAATGACACAACTTGAGGGAAGATGACACTCAGTGGCCCATCCAGTGAAGTGAAGTTGCTTTCAGTGCGGCAGCATCGCTTCCACTTGAGTTGTTGTCCTTGCCAAGCTAGCACAACGTTATGCACCGGCTCAACGGTGGAGGGTGTGTGTGTAGTGTGTGAGGTGTATGTGTGTATGCATAGTGTGTGCAACTGGTTGTGACTCCCACGATGCACTTGATGAAGTGCACTCTCTAGATCACTAATTCTGGCTAGAAGGGCATCCATGGTCGCTACCGCTGAGATTGGCACAATTGAAGCAGGGTCCATGTATGCTGTATGGGTCGCACCTGTGCGCTCCTCTAGATCCACCCTTATGCTTCCTGGTGTCGAAGCGCAAGGGCCAACATACCCATGTAGGGGTGTAGTGTGTGGTGATGACATGCGTGTAGGGACATGGATCTGATGCAGAGGTGAACTCGAAGTATGTTGTGCTGTGTGTGGTGTAGAGTAAGCGAGCAATAGCTGTGGCACTAGTATGACTCTGGGCAACGAGCTCAAAAAATGTTGTACTCTTGCCAAGCACAAGGGTTGGCCACCAGGTGATGGAGTTGTGTGTCGTGAAAAGTGCAGTGATGGTACAAGAAGTAGAGGTGACGTCCCCATCGCTTGAGTAGTGAGAAGCTGAGGCGATGGTAAGGGTGGAAGTGTAGTGGCGTGAGCCTGTAATGCTAAAGTGGGTTGCACTAGAACTTGAGGGGCCGAAGAAGGAAGACAGACGGCAGAATCAAGAGAGAGGGCCATGTCTTCCAACTTCTGAGCCAAAGCCCTAAGATACTGAGCTTGCATGGCCAGAGACCCATCAAAGGACAGGTAAGAGGGCAAAAGCAGTAAAGAGATGGATCCAAAATTGGAAATAGCCATAGCCGACAGGACTCCTGAAAAAGGAGAGCCCACAGAAAGGGGTGCAAATGATAGTACCTTTGGAACCCATGTGATGGTCATTGTTGTAGACTCGATGACTAGCCCCAGGCCGACCTGTGTCTGCCGTTGTCCCGGAAAGGTAGGTATGACGTCCACATGCATCCTAGAGTAGAACGCATGGGAGGAAGAAGGAACTGCCAAGGTGAGAGAAGGTGAAGCTAAACTTGGGACCCCCTTCAAGACAACAATAGGAGGCTTGCTCGTCTACTGGGCCAGGACAAACTGCAAGCAGGTACAGACGAGGTGACGGCCAAATGCAGGCACATGAACTTTAGAACAAGCTATTGTCAAAAGTAACAAATAGCTCAGGAACAGAAGAGGAAGACCATGGGAGGCTGCCGACAATGGAGATGCTCGAGTTCCAACCAAGGATCTCAGCCCAAGATTCCTATGAACAAGCAAGAAGAATAGGTATCGGAACCTAAGACAAGGACAAAAGGCAAGTTGTTAGGGTGGCATGAGTGGTATACATGCATATGAATGCATCTAACATGTTCTCTCTCACCAACTAAGTGTGTCCTAAGAGGCCGTCTACTACGAAATCTCTCATGGGTTCTCGGGTCTTCGACTCAAAGTTAGAAAGTAAGATCTCACCCCATGCCAAAACTATGAAACTATAGTGCGTTAGGAGCCTCGACCCTACCAAAGCATGGGTTGTACCCTCTACTAATGCCGACACGACCTTGAACAAGAGGGATAGACTGGTATCCCATCCTACACCAATAGCAATAGAACGATAGACCAGGACTATCCGTCGTAACTATAGGTGGACTTAGAGGAGAGAGATTGCATGATCCTATATGCTTCACGCATGCAAATATGATTTGATGTCTTTTACTTGAATTTTATGAATCCATGAATGGGGAATGAATATTTTATCTCTAGTTTTGCCTAGGTTTCTTACTTCTCTTGCAAGCTTTTAACTTAACAAGAAAGGGAGGCAAACAAGTCTCTTATTGTCCTAGATTAATGATTACAAAAAGGGAAGAAAATCAAGCAACATGACATGCATTCATCACACATCAATTAAAAGGCATGTGCATGGCATGTGGTAGTGTCGTGAGTCATGATTGTGAAAAAAGAAACAAACATCAAATCAAAAGGCATGATGTCATGGCATGTGTAGGTGCGGTGACATAGCATCTATGTAAATAAGACAACCACACCACAAAAGGCAATCTAGCATCAAAAAAAGCCAACATGAATGTGTAAACATGCAAACAAAGCCACACAAACAAGAATAAGGTAATATGAAAGCCAGAGTCTCACATCCCTAATGGAGTCGCCAACTGAAGGACTGTGACCAAAGTTGCCCTAGGGGGAACCTTGCGAGCCTAGCATGAGGAAAACTGGACTCGCAAGGACTGATGTGGTCACGACAATAATGGGAATCAAGAGGAAGGATGCTCCTAAAAAGGGAGAAACATAACAAAACACGAACAGATATGGAAAGGAGAAAAAATTGGAGTCACCACCTAGTCTATTAAGAGAGAAAACTGAAAGACGAGGAAAACCAGAAACAAAACAAACAACAAAACTCAATCAGAAAAAAACAAAATGTGAATCTGTACCAATAGATGCGACACAAGGGCCGATGCGAGCCAGAGAAAGTGTAAGGACTCCTGTCATGCATAAGGAATGTGTTAGGCACCCCCATACACCTGATGAATTGGTGTTTCTTAGGTTGTTCGATCATTTGTGTGGCTATGTAAGTGTGTATATGCCAATTCATGTTTGCCTTTTAAGCTAGATGATGCGATGATTGAAGAAACATGCAAGATTTAAAACCAAAACACAATGGTAGGATACTAAAACAAGGATAAGCAAAGAGTACTGAGAAGAAAACATGATTAAGGGTACAAGCAAAGGACTTTGTCTGATGAAGGCCAAAAGTCACTGGAATTTCCACGCAAGTAGGCTGCACAGGTCCATCGTGGGACTAGGATAGGCTCCGATTATCAAAGTTCTCATTGTCCAAAAAACCAACAAATGGACTCAAACCCAGAAACCAAAAGCACGACATGGAAGAGCAATTGGCAGAGATCTTAGAAAAGCAAAGCACAACTCAAATCCAAAACAAGAGATCAATAAACAAGAGGGGGCTTTTTTGGTTCGTGCTCTAGACTGGGGTACTCGTGCATCCAGCATGTGGTATCGATCCAAGATCCAAGATTTGCAATAGATGGTCGACCTTCATCGCCTTCCCTAAGCCAGAAGAGCATAGAAAAGTACGAAGCAAGCATCTAGAATTGAAGATGGGTCCTACACGAATACGAAAACACAAACGATGCAGATTAAAAGTACCTAGACCACCCCTTCCATCTCCAGTCATCATTGTCAGACTGGACGACCTTCACCAGCCATGGACAAGGCTGGTGAAGCCCGTCAGTCTTCTAGGGTGCTCTAAAGACATTGAGGAGAATGTGGGGAAGTTTTAAGAAGCAAGCTACATGAATGCATATCCATAGGTCTCTCCCTCCATCCAGTGGGGTTACGTCGACGATGCTCTCCTCCGTCCGACCATCAATGATGACTTGGGATTGATCGAGATAGGGCATTGGACAACGTGGGTGGATGAAGGGGGGAGAGAAGGGATGCCATTGGACAAGCCAAATCACACGTTCAAGGGCTGTCGGCCTAGCATGGGTCGATAGCTCTTCGCCAACGAAATGCAAAGAAGAAGGAGATGCCAAACAATGCTCAGACGTAAAGCAAAGAATTCTACAGAGTTTATGAAATGTAAACGAGGTTAGGGAAGGAGAAGAATACCTATTGAGCACCAAGATGTATCTCCTCAGTTCGATTGGTCAAGCTTTTCCGAAGGCAAACGGGAAGTGACAGTCAGTAGTCAGAAAGATGTTGTGATGCACTCGAGATGATGGTGGGTGACTGGTTTTGCTTAGACGAGTGAGTGAGAGTAGTTTGGTGGATTGCAGTTACTTGTGGAAGAGGCTGGAGTGTTGGGTAGTGGTGGTGATGGATGGACAACCGTCAATTTCTGGAGGGAAATCGGAAGTCAACAAGGGACTTGGGAATGAAGGGTGAGCTTGGGGAGGAAGGTAGGTGTAGACACCCCGATTTTGCAATCACTTGGCAACAGGCTCCTCTAGAAGATGCTTTCGTTGCAACCACCACCCCCTAAACCCTAGACCCACACAAGCCCAGTAGGCCCACTCAAGCCCACACAAGCCCACACTAACTTAATCCAAGCAAAAACCACGAATTAAAACCAACATAAAACAAAATTCACCTAAATCAACTTAAAACCTTAATTAATTAAGTAAAACCCTAACTAAAATCAAAATGAAGCAACATCCACTTAAAAACATTTAAAATCCAAATTAATCAAGTGAAAACCCTAATTAAAGTCAAAACCAAATAAAATCCATTTTTAAACCACTTTAATCCATTTAATTTCAAGGAAAACCTAAATTAATCTCAAAAAAGCATAAAAAAACCTAAAGTCATTTAATTAAGTTAAAAAACCCTAATTCAAACTCAAGAATTTAATTAAAATCCAAAAAACCCTAATTAAATTAAAAACTATGTTTAAAATCTAAAAATTAAATTAAAACCCAAAATTCCAATTAAGACCCTAAAAACTTTAATTAAAACCCAAAACCTTAATTTAAACTAAAAACTTTAATTAAAATCCAAAAAACCTAAAAAACCTCTAAAATAATTAAAATCTTGAAAATCCTAATTTAAAACTAATTAATTAAGTCACAAAAACCTAAAATGATTAAAATCCAAAAAAACCTAAATCATTTAATTTAAAAACAATTAAACTTCAAAATTATAAAATCACTAAAACAAATAATTAAAATCACAAAAAAAAAAAAAAAATCAAAAACTTAAAACAAAACCAAAATACTAAAACAAAACACTAAAAACCTAAAAACCAAAATCAAAACCAAAACAAAAAAAACAAAACAAAAAAGAAAAACCAAAAGCCCACAAAACCAAGCCCGTTAAGTCCAAACCATTTTAATTGAAAACTTAGGAACTTGAAAAAATAAATGAATAGTCTTCTTCCTCCCCTCAACGAGACCCACTCTCCCCTTTCTTCCCCAACTGCACCCACTCCTCTCCCCCACGAAGACCAACTGCAAGCCACGACCCTCCTCGTGCATTCCACATCCCTAGAAAACCTAGAGAAGCCACCCAAAGAGGGGATGGGGAGAGAACTTAGGAGAACAGAGCAGAGAGACCACCGGAGGGACCCCTTGCAACAACCTTTTCCTCCACTCACCGCACCCAGAGCAAGTTCTAGCCATCTCCCTAGACCCCTCACTAAGCCCCAGAATCCCCTGACATCTGCAGCCAGAGTAGCCCGCCGGAGCGCCGTCGTTGGAGGACAACCTGACCACCATCCAGGTAATTCCTTCCCCATTTAGCACCGCATATCACTTTTATCATCAGTAGAGTTCATTCGAGTCTACTGGAGTCAAGTGTTAGTGGGTTTAAAGGCACTATGTGCCACCTTCTTCCTCCTCCGGTGGTGGGTTCTCCACCACCAACGAGGTTTCAACCCTCCTAGCCCATGGGAGGCCCCACAAGCCCTCCCCCTCTCTTCCTCTTCCTCCTCCCTGAGCCTCGTTGCTCAGGGGAGGCTTCAGTTGGCCTCCCACGGCCAGAAGCGAAACGCCATCGCTGCTGCAACCTCTGACTGCCGCTCCTCCGTCACGCGGTCGTTGGAAGCCTCTAGAGGTCCCCGTCGCTCATGACCACGCCCGGGGGCTCCCCCGTATCACCATGAACGTCCCCATGTTGGCCCGATGTCGCTCCAGCCACTAGACAACTGTCGCCGTCGCAGCTGCACCCATTGCCGGAGCACGAGGTGGGGAGAGCCCTTTAGGCCACCCCAGCCTCCAATGACCCCATTGGAATCCTCCGAGCACTTCCCCAGAGCTTCCCCGGTGCTCTCCGCGTCAACCCAGCCTCCACACCGCTTCCAGAAGCTTCCGCAGTCGTCTTCTCCAGCGTCGACTGTAGCTCGCTGGAGCTTGAGGTTGGGGAGGCCTCTCAGGCCTCCCCAGTCCAGCCCACTATCATGGAGGTGCTCCCCATGAAGTCCCATAGCTTTTCCGACCACCACCACCACCTTCCCGCCGCTGCATCGCCGCTAGGGGCTCTCTGGAGTTCATGCTGGAGAGGGATGGCCGGTGATCTGCCGACGATCTTCGAAACAAATAGGTTTAGGAATTTTGTCTTTTAAGTTTTAATAATTACACATAAGTCCTACTAATCGTTACATATAGGTCCCTAGAATTTCTTTCAGGTCCTTTTTTCTTGCATTCATGTCCTTTTTCCTTACATCTAGGTTATTGCTTACATCCATGTCCTTTTTTATTACTTTTAGGTCCTTTTGTATTACACTTAGGTTTAGTAGTTTTGTGTTTAAGTCCTTGAAGATTTAAATAAGTTTCATTCTTTCATTATTTTTGTAAATATTGCCTGTTTTGTCCTGTTTAAGTTTTAATGTCATTTTTAATCTCATGTATGTTTGTTTCTTCACAGTTAGGCCCCTATATTCATGTTTTCTTTGCAAATGAACCCTGAAAATTTATTTTGTGACCCCTATGTTTTCTTATTTTAAAATTGTATTGTGAATATTGCACATTTTGCCCTGTGTAACTTTTAATTACATTTTCAGTCCATTTCATACATGTTTTATCACACTTAAACCCCTGAGATCGTGTTTTCTTTGCATGTAAGTCCTGAGATTTTGCATTTTGCCCCTAGAGTTTTTTTGAAAAGAGTTTCCTTTGTACAATTTGCATTTTTAACCTTAAAGTTATCCATAATTACACTGATCATGTAAAAATCATAAGTTTTATCACATTTTGGTCCTAAAATTTTGCAAATCAGTCCCTGAACTCAATCTATAATGTTTTCTAAATAGGAAAATTTACAACTAGGTCCCTGAAACTTTCTTAAATCATTAATGATAGTTTTTGTTGCATTTTAAATCACATTTTAATATGTTTCACATTAATTGATCACATGTACATGTAAAATCATCACTTGAATAAAGTTTTCCTCAAAAAACCATGTTTGAAATATAAATGAACATCTTATTTCACATTTTTGTCAGGTTTGCATCCTATGTGGGAATTTTGCATAGTAGACCCTAGGTTTTCAAGAAATTACCAAAATTATAATTCACACATGTCACATCACATAGCCACATTTTCTTAAATTTTACATCCTAGCATCAAGATAAGACTTTTTAAACACATTTTTAACCATTAACGTTTCCTTTCTGTGAATTTTGCAAATTAGACCTTGAGTTTTTAGGGAATTATTTAAGTACAATTCTCACATCCCATTGTCATTTTCCTTTGATCCATCATATGTACACTAGGGAAGAAGTTTCTGAATGCATTTTGATCCAGGTTTTCATCCTTTTTTGTGAATTTTGCATTTTTGTCCCTATCCTTGTCCTTTATTGTTTTTACATTGTTTTATTGTTTCAAGACCTTTTCTTTTGCATGTTTTCTTTTTCCTGACATTTTTCATACATTTTGGCATACCTTAGACCATGCATTATCCCCATGCATGCATTTATCACATTTGACCACTAAAATGACCAAATTGCCCCTGAGTCATCAATTCAAGCACGTGTGTGTCAATTATTGCACCAAGTCATGCATAACCTCTGCCGAAAGCATTCCTTAGAATCCTTTACCCATTTAGGTACATTTCCATGCATTTTACATAGTTTTTGCTGTATTTGCACATTAGTCCATTCTTTTTGGATATGTCTACATTTCATGTGTTCTTTTGTGGACTTTTCTCCCATCTGTCTTCGGATTCCTTCATTTGATATTTGATTTGATTGTCTTTATTCCATGTTTTTGGATTTTTTGATTTGATTTGGATTTCATCGCCCGAGGGCATACATTAACAGGCCTGACGGCCGACATTTGACCCCATCACGGATTATTTTTCCCCTTTTTGATTTTCACAACTTTTTCCATGATTCCGAGAACACGGGTTGACTCGACTTTTTATCCTTTTAACATCAACATGGTTTTCGGAGGCGTTCTTTATAAAAATATCGTCTTTTCATGTGATTTTCTGCAATTTTGTCAATTCATGTGGATTTCTCCGTAATTTTTACACATCGTCTTGTACATCCATCTAGTCTTGTCTTGACACTCACATCAGCATGATTAGAATAAAATCTAGGCATAGCAAACATTTATTCAGCCTCAAGTAAGCGAATTAGACTAGAAAGACTGAGTTTCTCGGGCGTACGGGGGTGCCTAACACCTTCCCCTTGCGTAATAGGAATCTTTACCCATCCTCTGGTTAGTAGACATCTGGCCTTCACGTTTGCGTCTCATTCATTCACTTTTAGTGATTCGTTTGTGGTTTTCCTCGTCTTTCCC
>JAMKQA010002384.1:0-31426 GCA_024699735.1 Posidonia australis | reverse complement strand
CCGTTTTCTCCTGAAACGGTATACCGTTTTTGGGACGGTATGCCGTTTAATTGCATTCATTTCTTTTTCTCTTCTGTTCCGGAGTGCCGCTGCTTCTTTCGATTTTTCCTGAAACGGAATGTCGTTCCATCCACGGTATGCCGTTTTCAGTTCAACTTAGATTTTTGCGGAGTTCCGATTTACATTCCGATTTTTGCTGAAACGGTCTGCCGCTCTTGATGTCGGTATGCCATTTGTGATTTCATGATAAGACACTTATATCTTTTTCAAGTTATAATATTTTATGAAAATATGCACAAGTAACTAATCATCTAAATTAATGTCATATTTCTAACACTAACACCGACACGACCCCAGCTAAGGAGACAAACTAGCAACATGCCCTATGCTAAAGTTATAGAACGGGCTACTAGAATTGTCCTTTGCAAACAGTTGGTGGAATCAGGGGAGAAGATGCATGCCCTATATGATCAATCATGCAATATGCTTTTGTATTTTTTACTTGCCTTTTATTAACTAGGGGGAGAGTTTGATTTGATCTCTAGTTTTGCCTTATTAATTGTTTTTCTGAGTTTGTGTGTTTCAAGTTAACCAGAAAAGGAGAAAAAAAACATGTCTCTACTCTCCTAGGCAAGTTAAGTGCGAAAAGGGGAAGAAAACACACAAGTACGGTTGATAAGCAAGAAATCAACAAGCAAAAGACAATATCATGGCATGTGCAAGTGTTGTGGCATCATTGTTGTGAAAAGAAAACATTCATCATATCAAAAGGCAAAACATGTGGCATGCAAGTGCAGTGACAGAGCAAATGTGTAAAAGAAAGTGTGAAAGGCACAATAAGTAAGCAAACAATCGCAAGCAAGGCAAAAAAACAAGTATGTGAAGCCAAAGCCTTAGAAAGCAAGCGAAAAGACCAACTTGAAAGCCGAAATCTGGTTTCCCTAGCGGAGTAACCAGTTCTATAACCATACCCGCCTAGGGATCTGATGCGAAGTCGCACCAGAGGGAGGAGCCCACAGCCATGCCAGGATGGCGACGGCACAAAATAGGATAAAAAGGAAAAAGAAAAGGAGTCGCCACCTAGTCTTTTAAGGGAAAGACAAAGAAAACCACAAAGGATTGAATGCATGAGATGCAAATTTGAAGGCCAGATGTCTACTAACCAGAAGATGGGTATAGATTCCTATTACGCATAGGGAAGGTGTTAGGCACCCCTGTACTCCCGAGAAACTCGATCTTTCTAGTCCAATTCGCTTGCCAAAGGCTGGATGAATGCTTGC
The DNA here is from genome assembly GCA_024699735.1 of Posidonia australis. Lineage (NCBI taxonomy): Eukaryota > Viridiplantae > Streptophyta > Magnoliopsida > Alismatales > Posidoniaceae > Posidonia > Posidonia australis. The sequence continues at coordinate 30,146 of JAMKQA010002384.1, read as the reverse complement.
TTAGCCTAGATTGTGCTCTAATCATGCTAATATGAATGCCACATCAAGACTAGATGAATGTGCAAAATTCACACATAAGTGCAAGTGTGATTAAAATATGAAACTAACGATCAAATCACAGTGCAAACATGATTTTTAAATGAAATCAATGGTTAAGTGCAAATTATGGAATGCAATAAATGGAAAATATCAAAAATATGTGAGAAAACAATTAAAGCCCTAAATGATGTATTTAAAATTAGTTTAAGGGTCTAGATGCAAATTTCCTGTGCTCTGGGATTGTATGTTGTGAATCCATGGACTTACATGCAAAATTTCAGGGCTTAAATGTGATAAAAACTCAACTTTTATGATGGTCAGTGTAATTTTAAAATCTTTTAGGGTTCAAAATGCAAATCTCACAGGGAAAACTCACTTTAAAAAGTTTCAAAGGGCTCAATGCAAATGTTCAAGACATATTTGTGAAGAAAATATGATTCAGGGTCTTAAATATAATGAAACAAACATTTACAGTATCAAAACATGAAATCTAAAACAATCAGGGAGGATCATGCAATTCTTACAATAAAAACAAAAGAAATGAAGAGTTTCACGAAAACACACAGACTTAATCACAAAATTTTTGGACTGAAAGGTAATGTTTTTAAAAAAATAAAAAGTTTTTATTAAAACCAAGAAAACAAATTGCCGCTGCCGACGATTCGAAGATTACCGATGACGAGAGCCAGAAGAAGCCATCAGGGCTTTTCCCAGCAACTGATCGACGATCCAAGAAGGGGAAGAGCTGGAGGAGACTGCGGGGAGGAGATCTAACAACTCAGATGAGACCCTCGACGGCTAGAACAACAGGTCGACGTCACCCCCAACCATTCTTCTCCAGTGACGGCGAGCTTCGCGGGCGACGGTCCTGCGGGCGTCCAAGCGGCGAACGGAGGATCCAATGACCATGAAGGAGGCATGACGGAGCTTTTCGGAGCATTGGGCATGACTGTGGTGGCCTGGGGTGCGCCACCCATCTCAGGCTTCGGCGACGGTTGCAGGTGACGGCGGGGATGGCACTGCTGTGGCGAAAGCGTCCGTGCGGCGATCGACTAACATTTGGTGGACCACGAGGAGACTTCAAGAGGCGTCAGTCCGGTTGGGGCCCGATCGTTGTGCTTTGCTCACTTAGTGGGTTCAACGGCGACGAAGGCGCTCAAAAGGTCAAGGAAATCATCACCCAAGCAACGGTGATTCAGGGGAAAAGAAGAGAAAGAAGGGGAGAGGCTTCGGGTGCTTATGCTGACCCGAGAGGCCACTGGCCTCGACAGCAATGGTGAACCCACTGCCGGAGAAGAGGAAGACGTCACAACAAGAGAAAAAAAAGCGGGAAAAACTAATTCTAATGCTAGGGAATGAAACAAATCACATAGGGAAACAAGTATGCATCTATGTTATACCAATGAGTGGAAGGTTACCTGAGTCATGGTGTTTCCCGGCGGTGTTCTGGGTTGACACTTCGACGATGGCGGTTGAGGCTTCAGGGTTGCAGAAAATGGGTGGAAGAGGAACTCTAGATGTGGGGAAGGTCTAGGGTTCAAGGGGCGCTCGAGGGGTCTTCTATGGGCTTCAAACGAGAGGAGGATCAGTAGCCAAAAACAAAAACCTCCCCAAGGTCTGTCGGCGACGGGCTTTATACACCGGCGAGGCTTCCCAGGGTCGTCGATCCTCCTCCCTCCAGCAGATGAGCGTCGTTGGATCGGACGTGAGCTGGAGGAGGCTAGCCGGAGATCACGGGACTCTAGGATGTGCTCCGGATTCTTCGGGATGTCGTCGGAGTTTGCGGGATATCGTTGGAGATTAAGGGGTCACCAGAATTATTTTTGACTTTCCTAAGTTTACAATTGAATGGTGTATTGGGTGCTTTTGGCTGAATTGGGCCTAGCGATTGGGCTTTTGGTTTTTTTTGGGTTTTTTGTTTTAGTTTTAAGGTTTTGGTTTGAGGTTTTTAATTATTTGTTTTGATGATTTTAGCATTAGGATTTTATGATTTTAATTGAGACTTTGATTTTTAATTGTAAGTTTGATTAAGTGATTTTTGGATTTTGTTATTTTAGGATTTTAATGATTTTAATTAGGGTTTTAAATTAGGATATTGAGTTTTAAATTTAGGTTTTTATGGTTTATTTTAGTGATTTTAATTTAGATGTTGGGTTTTAGTTTTAAGTTTAGTTTGGTGATTTAATTAGGGCTTTTGGATTTTAATTAGGGGTTTGAGTTTGTTTAAGTGATTAGGGTTTTTTGGGTTTTAATTATTTTAGGGTTTTAATTGATTTAAAATCAGGGTTTTTAAGGTTCTATTATTTTAGGTTTTTCGTGATTTAATTAATTGATTTCAAATTAGGGCTTTTAGGGTTTTATTATTTTGGAATTTTTTTGAATTGAAATGGATTAAAGTAGTGTTTGAGTTTTAATTTAGATTTAGTAAGTTTTTACTTGACTTAATTAGGGATTTAGTTTAAATTTTGGTTTACTTAGTTTTTTATTAGGGTTTTGACTTAGATTTTGACTTCATTGATTTTGCTTGATTTTTGTTTCGATTAGGGTTTCTTTTTTGTTAGATTTAATTTTTTTTAATGGATTTTATTAAGTTTTACTTGATTAGGGTTTTAATTTGGATTTTAAATGGTTTAAATGGATTTTGACTTTAATTAGGGTTTTTATTTGATTAATTAGGGTTTTAAATGATTTAAATGAATTTTGACTTTAATTAGGGTTTTTATTTGATTAATTAGGGTATTAAATGATTTAAATGGATTTCGACTTTAATTAGGATTTTTATTTGATTAAATAGGGTTTTCACTTGATTAATTGGATTTTAAGTGGATTTTATTTAATTTTGACTTTAATTAGGGTTTTCACTTGATTAATTAGATTTTAAATGGATTTTATTTAATTATGACTTTAATTGGGTTTTTGTTTGATTAATTTTAATTTTAAGGGTTTTAAATGAATTTTATTTGGTTTTAATTCTTAATTATTGTTTTTTGCTTTGATTAGGTCAGAGTGGGCTGGTGTGGGCCTCAATGGGCTTGCATGGACTTGAGTGGGTTTAAGGGTTTTGGCGGAGCTAGGGTTTATGTTTGAGATTTGAAAATTGGATGTTTTGGTGGTCGCAACCAGTGCATCTTTCTAGAGGTGCCTATAGCCAAGCGACTGCAAAATCGAGGTGTCTACACGTACTTACCATTGTTTCTAGGGTTGCAGGTTCTATGGTGGGGGCTACATGGGCGGCCTGGAAAACCCAGAGGAAGGCCTCTCGGTGCTCGGCCGAAGTGTGGATCAATTTCCAAATGGATATATCAGCCTTGACCTTCTTAAGTTGAGCAGTGATGTTGGCTACTAGCTTGACCACGGTGGAAGTGGAATTTGTTAAGATTTCCTCAATGATGGGTTTCACTGGCTAGCTTTCTAGCTGTGGTGGATCTACAGTAGGCTGGGTTTGCTTTGGCCCAGGAGGTGGGGCCCTATATACCCACCCCGAACGTGTGACCTCGGCACACATCTCTGCGGCATAGTCATAGGGCATGCAATGAGTCTTTTGGGTCAAATTAACGACCACAGGTGCCCTAGCGACCAACTCTGGCTGAATAAAGGGTAGGCGTGCATCTGGTAAAACTGGTAGGGATACAGGTCGAGGAGACTGCGTGGCGGGATGAACTAGTAAGGTGACTGGTGCTATAGATATAGGGGATTGTGTTAGTAGGGTCACTGATGTGGATGGTAGGGGTGAGCATGTTAGCAGGATTACTGGATCACCAGGTGATGGTGGGTGTGCCAACGGGATTGCTAGATATTCTGGTCTGGCAGTGAGTTGGATCATGTTCACCGTGGAGTTTGAACCTTCGAGAAAAAAGTGATACAAAGACTGTGGGAACAGAGTAGACGAACTATGAATCAAATCAAAAGGGTCTAGCGTGGAAACATTGGATCGGGTGAGAAAGAGAACATGGATCCCAGAGGTCCCTAGCGCATCTGGAGATCAAGGATAGATGCCGATGCTTGTGTTCGTGCCGATGCTGACTCCGTCTGCTGGGTGTGAATGACAATGACCTTATAGTCAATCAAGTCCTGAATAGCATGACCTTATTTGTTGCATGCCCTGCGGCACGATGGAAGTTGCAAAATAGGTCTGCTTTGTACCACCCCGGCAGTAGATGCAGTGGTGGGCAAACCTCTTGAAACTTTAGGAGTGACTGTACCTTCGGGAGGACGACGCTCAAGGGCTCGACCATAGCCGTGAAGCGGCGCTCTGGGCGGCACGGTCATGCCTGACCTTGGTACGGTCTTGGCCTTGCCGGTGCAACTGGATACACTAGCTCGATGACAGTGGTGATGTGAGAGGTGTGTGGTGCTCTACGCGTGGGTGCATAAACTAACTGCTGCTGAGCTGAGCATCTCGTGTCAACAAGCATTGCAGGAGATCCAACGTATGCAACGGCGTTCCAGGGGGGATCCCTCCTCCTATTGGCGTTACCGTTCGCGTCATTGTTAGTGCTATTACCACTTGTACGTGGGACAGAAGCGGGGGACGTGGCTTGTTTGGCAAATGCAGTGAACATGGGGAAGTTGCCACTACGCAGCGAACTTTCTACGCGAGCGCCAGCTTAGATCAGTGATGCAAAAGTGGTGATAGGTTGTATGCTAAGCAGGGCCTTGGTGGTTGGCTGCGTTCCATGGATAACCATCTCAATAGATTCCTCGTCAGAGGGTCTATCTCGAACTTGAGAGGCAAGAGCGCGCCAACACCCAACATACTCTCCAAATGACTCATGGGGCTTCTGCTTGGTGGCGGCAAAGTCCTCGCGCTTAGGGACCAAGTCGAGATTGAAGGAGTACTATTCCAGGAACGCCTGGTTGAGGTCTTTCCAAGTCTTTATCTAGCCCATATCTAAAGAGGCGAACCACTTTAATGCATGACCAGTCAGACTCTTTTGGAAAAAAAGACAGATCAATAACCTCTCGTCAGCCTGAAGCTGTGCGAGATCTCTGCAATATGCCCTTAGATGCGAGATAGGGCAGTCTTTACCATTGTATTTTTCGAAATCAGAAACTTGGAAGTTCAGTGGGAGAGTAGCCTCTAGGAAGTAGCAGAGGTCCCGGAATTGGTAAGACTGGCAGTCTCCTCCCTGCACTTGTCGAAGTGCTTTCTCTAGATCGCCCACCCTGACATGGAGGGCATCTGGAGCTACTGCCAATGAGGTTGATGCAGCCAGGGCATGTCCTACATACGCCACATGGGTCGCACCGAGGTGCTCCACTGAATCCACCATCGCGTCTTCTCATGTCAGCGCACGATGGTCGGTGTACCCGCGTGTTGGTGTGAGGTGCTGTGGAGTATATGTAGAAACATGGTTCTGATGCACGAAGGGAGGGGGAGGTGCATGATGTCCTAAGTGAGGTGCAGTATGAGTAGGGTACAGTTGTTGTCCCGAGACGGATCTAGGGAATGAGACGTGAGGGTGTTGTGCCCCTGTCGAACCTAAGGGTTGGCCACCAAGTGGATAGGAAGGATGTTGTGCAGTGACTAGTGAGGAAGCTACAGGCGGAGTCGGTCTTGCCGCCACCGAAGTCAAAAGAAGGACGATGACCGGGGAAATGGTGCAGTGGGTGCAGCATGATACGCAAGAGACAGCAACAAAGGAACCTCTGAAACCACCGGAGGAGCAACAAGAGCTAGAAGGATATAGAAACTCATGCCCTGAAGCTTTTGAGCAAGCTCAAGAAGCTATTGGGAATGAAGGACACGAGACCCGTCGGTAGCAGTACCGAAGGCCACAGTAAAAGGCTTAGAGGATCCAAGTGGTGGTTGGACTTCGACTGTCCAGCGGAGAGAAATCCTATCAGAAATGTCGCCACAGATGGCTGGGTGCCAAAAGTAATAGGTCCAGCCAGAGGATAAAACAGAGGCGGAATCTCCGGAATGCATGTGGTCGTCACAGTGGCGGCCTTGATGACCGGCTCCGCAGTGGAATGAGCCTGCCAACCTCCGATACCTAAGGAATTCCCAACCATTAAGAAATGGCAATCGGGAGGAGTGACAGAGGCAGAAGAAATCAATGTCAAAGGAGGGACCGAGGGGGCAATCACCTTGAGAACATCAAAAATCAAAGGCTCACCAAGACGCTAGGCCATTTTGGAATGGGAGCGAGTAAGAATCGAACTGCGGCGATAAGGCAAAGGGTGGGTCCTAGGACGAGCTATTATTGAAAGCGACGAGTAACTTAGGAAAGGATGGGCGAGATCTATCACCAAAGGGGAAATAGAAAACAGGGACACTCGAGTTCCGGTAGAGGAACTCGCACGCTAACTTGTAAGAAAAAACACGCATCAGAGAAACCTGATGTGAGTAGACAAGACACAGATTCAATGTTATTAGGGTGGCATGAATGCACATGCATATGGATGCAACTATTATGCGCTCTCTCACTATCTATGTGTGTCCTAGTAAGCTGTCTACTCCAGACTCTCTCAGGAGTATACGGGTCTCCGACTCAAGGCAAGAAAGTATGGTCCCTGCTCTAAATCCTGGCCAAGGTGCAGGTGGTGAACGGGTGGTGCATTGGTGGCCTCATCTCCTGCAGTAGCATGGAGTTGTACCCTCTACAAGCACCAACATGACTCTAGACAAGGGGGGACAAACTAGCAATACATCCTACGCCAAAGCCATAGAACGGGCTACCAGAATTGTCCTTCGTAAATTGTTGGTGGACTCATGGGAGAAGAATGCATGCACCTATATGAATGAATCATGCATGTATGCTTTTATGTCTTTTACTTGCATTTTATTAGCCAGAGGAGTAAGAGTTTGAATTGGTCTCTAGTTTTGCCATATTAATTGTTTCTCTAAGTTTGTGTGTTTAGAAGAGTAAGAGTTCGAATTGGTCTCTAGTTTTTCCTTATTAATTGTTTCTCTAAGTTTGTGTGTTTTATTTTAAACCAGAAAGGGAAAACAAACATGTCTCTACTCTCCTAGGCATATCAAGTGCGAAAAGGGAAGAAAACACACAAGTAAGGCAATCAAGCAAGCAAATAACAAGTAAAAGGCATGATCATGGCATGTGCAAGTGTCGTGACATCATGATTGTGAAAAGAAAACATCCATCACATCAAAAGGCAAAGCATCTGAGTGTAGTGTCAGATCAAATGTGTAAAATAAAAGTGTGAAAGGCACACTAAGTAAGCAAACAATCACAAGCAAGTCAAACAAACAAGTATGTGAAGCCAAAGCCTCAGAAAGCAAGCGAAAAGACTAACCTGCATGCAGAAATCAGGTGTCCCCAACATAGTCACCAATTTTTGTGACCATGCCCTGCCTAGGGATCCGGTGCAGAGTCACTCCACAAGAAGGAGGCCAGAGCCATGCCAAGATGGCGAAGGCGCAAAAAAGTAGGATAAAAACGAAAAGAAAAGGAGTCGCCACCTAGTCTTTTGAGGGAAAGACGAGGAAAACCACAAAACAAAACACAGAGGATAAATGCATGGGATGCAAATATGAAGGCCAGAAGCCACTAACTAGAGGATGGGTAAGGATTCCTGTTACGCTCGGGGAAGGTGTTAGGCACCCCCGTACGCCCGAGAAACTCGATCTTTCTAGTCCAATTCACTTGCTAGAGGCTGAATGAATACTTGCCAAGCCTAGATCGTGTTCTAATCAAGCTAATAAGAATGCTAAGACAAGACTAGATGGATGTGTGAGATGGTACGTGAAAATGGCGAAGAAATCCACACAAAATAATGAAATCACGAAATACGATATGACAAAGAAAATCACATGAAATGACGAGGTTTCTGGTGAGAAAGGCTCGTAAAATTAAACAAACCTCAAGAGAATCAAAAATAGAACCAACTCTAGTCATCATAATCACAGAAAATATCGTGGAAATCAAGACGAAAAAATTGCAAATAAGTCCGCAAAACAGGTAAACTGTGACATGTGAAGAAATTCACATAAAATGACGATATTTCTGGAAAGAATGCTCTGGAAAACCACACCGACATCAAGAGCATCAAAAATGCGATAGACCCAAATCATTAGAATCATGGAAAACAACACAAAAATCGAGATGGAAAAATAACGAAGAAGTCAACGTAAGACAGGCAAACAACGACATGTGAAGAAAATCACATAAAATAACGGTATTTTTGGAAATAATGCTTGAGAAAACCATATCGATATTAAGAAGGTCAATAGTGGGGCCAACCCAAGTCATCGGAATCATAGAAAAGGTCAGGAACAATAAAAAAGGAAAATAATCTGTGATGGGGCCAATGTGGGCCTTTCGGTCAGTTAATGTACGCCCTCGAGCGATGAAATCCAAATCAAATCGAAAAAAATCCAAAAATATGGAATAAAGGTAGTCAAATCAAATATCAAAGAAGGAATCCGAAGATAGGTAGCAAAAAAATCCATGGAAAAACACATGAGATGCAGACTTATTCATAAAGGATGGACTGATGTGCAAATGCAGCGAAAACTATGTAGAATGCATGAACTGTACCTAATTGAGTAAAAGATACTAAGGAATGATTTGGACAAAGATTATGCATGACTTAGTGCAATAATTAACATGCATGTGCATGAATTGATGACATAGGGGCAATTTGGTCATTTCAATGTCTAGATGTGATAAATGCATGGTCTAAGATATGCCAAAATGCATGCAAGATGTCAGGAAAATGTTGTTTTCAGGAAAACAAGTAAGGGACAAGGTCATAAAAACAATAAAATGATGTAAACACAATAACGAACAAGTGCAAGGACCAAAACGCAAAATTCACAAAAAGTAGTAAACACTGGATTAAAATACATTCAGTGACTTCTATCCTAGTATACAAATGATGGATCAAAGGAAAATGTGGCACTGAAATGTGTGAGAATTGCACCTAGATAATTTCCTGAAAACTCAAGGTCTAATGTGCAAGATTCACAAAAATGGGAAGATCATGGTTAAAATGTGCTCAGAAAGTTTTATCATAATGCTAGGATGAAGGATTTAAAGAAAATGTGGCTTTATGGTGTGACATGTGTGAAAATTGTACTCTTGACAATTTCTTGAAAATTCAGGGTCTACTGTGCAAAATTCCCACATAAAGTGAAAATCTGAATAAAATGTGAAATTAGAAATTCATTTATATTTCAAACATGGTTTTTTGATGAAAACTCTATTCAGGTGATGATTTACAAGTACATGTGATCGATAAATGTGAAACATACCAAAATGTGATTTAAAATACAATTAAAACCATGATTAATGATTTAAGAAGAGATTCAGGGACCTTGATATAAATTTTCATGTTCATAAAACATTATGGATTGAATTCTGTGGCTGACATGCAAAATTTCAAGACCAACATTCATTAGAAATCAAGTTTTTTACATGATCAGTGTAATTATGGATGACTTCAGGGTTATGGATGCAAATTTTACAAAGAAAACTCATTTTTAAAAGTTTTGGGGACTCAGTGCAAAACTTCAGGACTTAATTGCAAAGAAAAAATGAATGCAGGAGTCTAAATGTGATAAAACATGCATGAATGCAATGAAGATAAAAAATTAAAATATGTGGGGAGCTACATGCAATTCTTACAGAAACAATAAGAGATATAAAAGTTATTTAAAACTACAGAGGCTTAAACACAAAAACACAAGACCTAAATGTAACAATTTAAGGACATAACTGTAAAAGACCTAAAACTAAGGGACTTAATGATACAAACTCCTCTTCGAAGATTATCGGCAGATCGCCGACGTCTCCACTCCAGCGTGAACTCCGACGATGGTCCAGTGGCAAAGTAAGGTGGGCAACAGTCCAAGAAGCTAGAGAGAGGCACGACGGGAGTCTCATGCGTGTCGGAAGGGGCTGGGGCAGCCTAAGGCGTTCCTCCCACCTCGTGCTCCGGTGAGGAGCCGTTGACGTTGGAAAAGATGATGGCGGAGTGGCTGATGACGGGGAGGCCACTGGGATGGTGTGGCGGCAAGCGGAGGAGCTTCCCGGCGGCGGGGTGGATGCTCCAAAGGAGCCAAAGGGGATCGAGGCTATCTGGTGTATTCCCCCTGTCTACTGCTGTAATGCCCCGAATCTAGGCACGTTACCTAAATAATAGTATCGTAAGCAAAATTACACTAATTACTGTAAAATTAAACAACTGTAACTAAGGCTCACCTCCAAAAAAAAATGTGCAGCCAGAAACTCCGACTCCAGCATTGGAATTCAACTACACTCAATTTGCACCTGAAAACCAAAAAGCAAGCGTGAGTGACATCTAAGTCACCTAGTACTCACCCCAAACACACAAACCACAAAATCTCAAAAAACCCAGTAAAGCTCAACTTTTTAATTCTCAAGGTTTGGTTTTCTTTTGAAAATCCACTTTTCCTTTTAAAGCATCATTCCCTTTTGTTTTTATTTGAAATCACATGGGAATTTAATCTCAAATCCATACTCTTTTCAAAACCCATCTTTCTTTTCTTTTCAAAATATTTGGAAATTTATTCCAAATCACATTCTCTTTCAGAGACACACATTTTGCATTTTCTTTTAAAACATGTGGAATTCATTTTCCAAAACATGGCTTTTTTAAATACTTGGGATTTCTTTACAAAACCAAAATCACTTTCAAAACTCATATTTCTGACCAGATCCAGCCTAAAACACGATGCCTCTTAGGGCTCAAACCAAAACCTCAAACATTGGCTGGTAACTGGTTAAAACAATAATTCTTATTCATTTCTAAGATTCTAAGACCATTCATAAGTCCCATCCTAACCAACCACATTTCTTTTCATTTCTCAAATTACATTCTTTTTCTTATACATTTCCATTTTTCTTTACTGATGTTACCTTGATCAGGGGTGTTGACACCCCAGTTTTGCAGGTCTACAGGCTAGAATTGTGGTAGTTGGGATTTTAATCTCAAATGAACTCAAACCCTGGTTTAGTCTAGAGACAGAGAATGCCAAACCTAGCAGTAAATGGTCTGAGTCGTGATCCAGGGCCACGATGGCGCACCTATCTAGCACACCATACAGGCGCACTTCACTGGCGCACATATTTGGCGCATCAGACAAGCGCACCTCTTAGGCGCACCATGCAGCCGCACTGGACATATGCACATGGCCAATTCCCTCATCACAACCGTCGATCACTGTCGATGCTTGGGCAGGCAGCGGGGTGCGCGGGGGACAACAAGGTTGTTACAAGTGGTTAGTCTGTTAGGAGGTTTCTTAGTTTGTTACAGAGTTGGTTAGTTGTTAGGATTTTGTTGAGTTTGTTACAGGTTGTTACAGCCGCCGGAGCTTCACCTACAAAAGGAGCAGCAGAGGCAAAGGTGAGGAGGTCTCTTTTAGCGAGAGAAAAACAAGGAATTCCAGAGCGAGGGAGAATTCTAGAATGAGAGAGGGGCTCGTAGAGGTGAGAATTTGAGAATTCAGGCCACTTTCGGTGAGCTTCAGAGGAGACGCACATCGTCAGGTTAGGTACGCCCTCCTCCAACCTCATTTAGCTTCAAATTCAGTTTCCTAGAGCTTTCTTAGTCTTTCTAAATCATTTCCAATCAAGCCAGAAGCCTCCTCTGGTCGGAATCGCACCCTGGACCTCGCCGTCGCCGTTTTCTAGTGATATAGGTGGGGGTGCTGGTCCAGGGCTTGTCCCTGGTTTTAGAACCCTAGGTCTACCTCTTCTAGCCTACCTCTTGCTTTTCCGCCCCTTCAATTCCCATTCCGATCGCCGCGGAGGTCTCCACTAGAGGATCGCCGGAATCGCGATGTTCCGCCATCGTCGGAGAAGATGATTGGAGCCTGAACAGGAACACATGTCTCCAGCCACTCTACACCGCTCCAAGCCTCCAGAAAGCTTCCATGGCATGCCCCCAGTACTCCAGAGCCTTCAGATCCACGCCACAACCTCCGGAATACGCCCGCGACCTCGCTCGCCGGAGGAAAAGATGTCAACGACAGTCGGAGCTCCCCTCCGCGTCATCATCCGCCATACTCGCTTCTAGACGAAGAAAAAGGTTCCTCTCGATGCCCCGAAGCCTCCGTGACCTCCGGATCGCCGCGCCGTAGCTTTAACAGTCCCTCTTCTTCCCCGACGCCGTCGCCGGAGTGCTTTGACGACGAGGTAGGTGGGAGGTCCACTCCCATCGTCGGAACCTCAATCCGCGCCGTTGGATCTTCTCCCCTCTTCTTCTTCTTGCTTAAGCCTCTGATTGCCTCTCCAGCGATCGTCAACGGCGGAGCCGTCGTTGTCATTTTCTTATAAAAAATTAAAAAATATTTTTTATTTTTAATAAACTTCTGAAATTCTTGATCTATTACACTTAGGTCCTTTTCTTTATTGCAAATAGATCATTTTCTTACATTTAGGTCTTGAATCATTTTTCATGAATCATTTCAACAAAGTTTTCACTGAAAATATTGCATTAGGCTCCCTGAACATTCAAAATAATGTTTTCTATGTTTAAAAGTTTAGCAAAAACCCCTAGAGCATCTTTTTATGCATATTAATCCAATGTCTTTGCATTTGAGACCCTGAACTTTTCTGAAACCTTTCTGAATGCATATTTTAATGGTTAAATTGCATTTAAACCCCTGGACTCTTCTGAAACTCTCTAGGATGCATATTTTTTCTAGTTAAATTGCATTTTAACCCCTGAATTGTTCTGGAATTTCTCTGAATGCATATTTCTCTGATTAAATTGCATCTTAACCCCTAAAATTTACTGAAACTCCTCAGAATGCATATTTCTTTGGTTAAATTGCATTTTAACCCCTGAACTTTACAGATTTCACAATGAATGATGTTTTCAAGGGTAAATTTACTGAATTGCCCCTGAAACATTCATGGATCCTTTTTCTTGCATATTTTATCCTAAATTTCCATTGAATTGCTTTAAATGCATGTTTTAGTGGCAGAATTGCATTCTAACTCCTATAAAACATCTATTTGGCCAAAAATACACATATTTGCACATTTAACCCCAGATTTCTTCATAATTGCATAGAATGTGTTTTCCTATGATTTAGGCTACAGAATTTTAGTTTTTATTCAAAATTTGGGTTTTTTGCACAAAGGCCACTGGAATTCATATTTTTACACTCATACATGCATTTTGCACATTTGTTGCACTTTTTCATGTAATTTTCTTGCCTTTTCTTTTTTACATTGCGCACACATTTCTGACTCGTTGCGAGCTTGGTTTTCTCGTCGTTTCTCGGATTCTTTCTGATTTTCGGATCTTCAGATTTGATTTGGCTTTCCATCGCCCGAGGGCGTACAGTAAAAGGCTTAACAAAGCCAACATGGTCCCGAAATGAGGATTATTTTCCCCTTTTTGATTTTCTCGGATTTATCCCAATTTCTGCTAATTTGCGAGATGCTTTTCGAGAATTTCTCGATTTTCACGATTTTCCTCATCGCCCAAGGGCGTACAGTAAAGCGGCATTATCAATGCCTACATTTGACCCTCGGATTAACTTTGCCCTGTATTTCTTTTCTTTTCTTTGATTTGGCATGTTTTCTAGTTATCATTAGCATACGCATTTAGAATAAGCAAGCACATATTTAATAAACCATTGACAAGTAGGAAACCTAGAAAGACCGAGTTTTCTCGGGCGCATGGGGGTGCCTAACCCCTTCCTCATGCATAGCCAGAAACCATACCCTTTCTTTGGCCTGCATTCATTTGTGCATTATATCCTTTAGGCATGGAGCACACATGTTTTCTGCATCTTGTTTGCTTCATGATTTTCTAGTGTGCTTGGTTTTCCTCGTCTTTCCATTAAAAGACTAGGTGGTGACTCCTTTCCTTATCCTTTCTTATCCTTCCTCGGTATTTCCAAGTCTAGTCTTCTTCTCTGGATTCACCATCTTCGTCGTGACCGTACCAGGGCTCCTCAAGTGCTTCCACGCACCCGATAGGGGAGAGCCGTGCAGGGTTCCACCAGCATGGTCGCAAAGGGTAACCAGGCACACAAGCAGAAGGCGAGGACATCATTTCCCCTACCTCCCTGCACTGTCGCGGTGAAATTCCCCAAGCAAGATGCCACCGCCCTGGCCAACAGGCCTCAATCATTTTTCATATATGCACGAGGATAAGTCTTTATCTGACGCCCCATCGGTGACCCGAACAACTAGGTACAACGACCCAGGCTCAGCCTACACCGTCGGTGACCCAAACAACTAGGTTCAATAACCAAGGCTCAGCCTACACCGTCATGAGCTCAGTGACCCGAACAACTAGGTTCAACAACCCAGGCTCAGCCTACACCGTCTCAAGCTCGACAATGACAGTCGTGTCTGGCAACTGGTTTCATTGGAACCTCATACTCCCACCACATTGTCGACACCAACCCCCGTGGTTCCTTAACACATTATTAGTGTTTCATTTCAAAACTCTTTTAAGCTTTCCTTTTCAAAACCATTTCCATTTCAATTCTTTTTCATTGTAGGAATCTGTTTTCCATGCAATACTTGACCCTCCACTGGGGTCCCAACGCAAATCATTTAAAATCATGCTTTAAAAATCATAAATTGGGTCTCATGCCCAAAACCGCTCACAATCAACCATTTTATCCATTTATAGGGTCTAAAACCCAAAACCAAATCCACTTATTTGGTTTCCTCATTCCTCCATGTCATTTACATGGGAAAAACATCATTAAAACATGCTAAATGTCCACTTAAAATCTTTTATTTCCATTATTTATGCCCATTTATTCATATAGGCCAGGGGATGAAAACGGCAGACCGAATTGGAATTTGGTATACCGAATTCCTTCGGTATACCGAAATACCCTGTTTTAGTCGACCGAAGGAGTTAGGTCTACCAAAACCAGTGCCCTTGCACTGACTGACAGGGATTCGGTATACCTAACCCAGTTCGGTATGCCAAATCTCCTGTGTTCTGCACATGGCCCCAGCCAGCAGACCATTCGTTCGCCAGAAGTGGGAGTCTCCGACGGAACCCTCAAATAAATATCATAAAATACAACTATAACATGGGGTGTAGACCCTTGAGTCTACTTCAAAACCTCACAAGCCATTCATCAAACCATCAACCATACATTCCACACGAATCACAAAGGGATGAAGCTAAGAAACGGCTACTATAGCCCTCATCTCAAAATCTTGCATATTCCTACAAATTTCAATCCTAACCACATGACATCTATGTTTTCATGCATTTCAACTCATTCTCATCAATTCCACTATTTTTCTACGATTTTTACAGGCATTTTTCATCATTTACATACAATTATCTCATTCACTCAAACCACGAAAAA
The DNA here is from genome assembly GCA_024699735.1 of Posidonia australis. Taxonomy (NCBI): domain Eukaryota; kingdom Viridiplantae; phylum Streptophyta; class Magnoliopsida; order Alismatales; family Posidoniaceae; genus Posidonia; species Posidonia australis. The sequence goes on along the minus strand of JAMKQA010002384.1, from coordinate 14,821 downwards.
AAAATGAGGAGGGACAGGGGTCGTGTACCTGGCTCAGCCCTCAGGTGACCCTCCCGCACTTTGGTGAGCATCCTCGTGCTCCGACAGAGCCTCCTCCATTGGCAATCTACACCTCCAACTACGCACGCGCCGTTCTTCCTTTCCTTCTTTTCTCTCGATTGCCTTCCCTCAGATTCACATGTCTCCGCCTCACTTTATCCTCTCCTCCTGCATCGTGCTGGCCATCCATCGCGTCGGAAGAGAAAGTGAGGCACGGGCTGGCGTCGTTGGTGGTACAAGTGTGGGGAATAAGAGGAAGAAGAAGACAGGGAAGGGTGGAAGGGTGTGGTTCGTGAGAGAGAGGGAAAAAAAGGAAGGAGAAAAAGAAGGAAAGAAAAGGAAGAAAGGATGAGCGCGCAAACTGAGACAACTGTGCATCCTCAAATCGGACCCCACATTGGTCCCAAATCACAAATAGGTGTATAGAAAGCCAACCACAAGTTCACACATCCAAGAAACAACAGATTATCCATTAATAAACCATTTATACAATATTACAATTAATTACATGGTTTACAAGTAAAAATGGATAATAGGGCCCAGATGTCACATCCTACCCCTTAAAAGAATTTTGTCCCCAAAATTCAGCTCTAATAAAATAATTAGGGTACTATCTCTAGATGTCCACCTAACGCTCCCAGGTAGCCTCCTCTGTACCATGGTGTTGCCACTGAACTAACACCAATGGGATCACTTTATTCCTGAGGACTTACTCTTTCCTGTCCAGTATTTGAACTGCATTCTCAACCATAGACAGGTCCGCAGCTCCTCTGGCTGCACTAGTATTAGTTGGGACGCATCGGCCATACACTTCCTCATCATAGATACATGGAAGGTGTTGTGCACACTGGCCAACTCTGGAGGCTGATCTAATCTATATGCCACCTCACGAACCCTCTTGGTAACCTGGTACGGTCTGATATATCTTTGGCTCAACTTGCCTCTCTTTCTAAACCGCATCACACCCTTGGTTGGTGACACCTTCAGGAAAACGAAGTCTCCTACCTCGAATTGCAGAGGCTTCCGCCTCCTATTAGCATAGCTCTTTTGCCGGCTCTAGGCAGACAACAACCTCTTCCTAATCAGATCCACCATGTCCTCGTATTGTTGTACGATCTTGGGCCCAACTAACTGTCTCTCACCCATCTTACTACAGCAAGTGGGTGTCCTGCAGAGTCTACCATACAATGCCTCATATGGTGTCATACCAATACTAGCGTGGTAACTGTTATTATATGTAAACTCAATCATAGGTAAGTGATCCTCTTAGTTACCACCAAAGTCTAAGGCGCAGGCCCTCAACATGTCCTCTTGTGTCTGGATGGTCCTCTCTGTCTGGCCATCTGTCTAGGGGTGAAAGGCAGTGCTAAAATTCAGCCCTGTGCCAAAAGTCTCTTGGAGAGCTCCCTAGAATCTCGATGTAAATCTCGTGTCTTCGTCAAACACAATAGACACTGAGACACCGTGCAATCTCATAATCTCAACCACATACAACACTATCAGTTTTGCCAAAGGAAAATTCACCCTCAATGGAAAGAAATGTGCCGATTATGTAAGGTGATCCACTATCACCCACACTGTATCATTCTTTCTTTGGATTCGTGGCAATCACGTCACAAAGTTCATCGACACATTTTCCCATTTCAACACTAGAACATCCAGAGGCTGTAAAGTCCCTCCAGGCTTCTGGTGCTCTATCTTCACCATCTGGCAGGTTGCACACTTCGCCACATACTCATCAATCTTTTTCTTCATCCCAGGCCACTAGAAGTTCCTCTTCAGGTCTTTATACATCTTGGTACTTCCTGGATGGATAGTGTATCTGGAGTGGTGAGCTTCATCCAACAAACTATTCTTAGTTTCCACTATTTGAGGCACACATAATCTCAGATCGTGCCTCAATCCACCGTCTACCCCAACTGAAAAATGAGGGGCATTACCAGCTTCAAGCTTCTTCTAGATATCTGACCCAAAAGAATCATATTACTGAGCTATGACAATCGCCTCGATCATCCTCGGGCGAACAGACAAATTAGCTAACACCACTCTGGCAAGTCCCTGAGACTATCTCTATGGCTTGCACTCCACTAGTTCCTTTAACAATTTCCACTCATGGATCATTAGACTAGCCATGACATGAGTGTGTTTGCTTAGAGCATCTACAACCACATTTGCCTTCCCTAGGTGGTAGGACGAATTGAAATCATAATCCTTAATATACTTTACCCAGCGCCTCTATCTTAGGTTCAAATCCTTCTGAGTAAAGATGTACTTCAGACTCTTATAATCTAGGTACACCTCAAACTGTTCACCATATAAACAATGCCTCCAAATCTTCAAGGTGAACACAACAGCTGTCATCTTTAAATCATGGGTGGGATAATTCTTCTCATGATCTTTTAACTGGCGCAAGGCATACGCCACCACCCTACTATGCTGCATCAGCACACATCCCAAACCAGTTCCACAGGCATCACTGTAGACCGTGAAACCGCCACTCCTAGAGGGTAAAGTCAAAACTGGGGCTAATAACAGACGAGCTTTCAACTCATTGAAGCTCTCTTCGCACAGCCAATCCCAAGCAAAGTGCACCTCCTTTCTAGTCAGTCTGGTCAATGGTGCAGCAATCTTGGAGAAATCTTGGATGAACCTCCTATAATATTCTGCCAAGCCGAGAAAACTTCTAATCTCAGTTACTGTCTTTGGTCTAGCCCAACTTCTCACAGCTTCCACTTTAGCTGGATCTACCTTGATGCCTTCTCCTAAAATAATGTGACCAAGGAAGGACACCTCTTCCAACCAAAACTCGCACTTGGAGAACTTAGTATAAAGTTGATGCTGCCTCAATGTCTCCAGTACAATCCTCGATTGCCTCCGGTGAGTTTGAAAATCTGGAGAATACACTAGAACATCATCCACAAAGATGACCACAAACTGATCCAAATAGGGCCTGAACACCCTATTCATAAGGCCCGTAAAAGTAGTCGGAGCATTCATCAACCCGAATGACATAACGGGTGCAAAAGGCAGTCTTCTGCACATCTCGCTCAATAATCCTCAACTGATGGTATCCAGATCTCAGATCTTTCTTGGAAAACACCAATGCTCCCTGCGACTGGTCGAAGAAATCCTCGATCCTGGGCAATGGATATTTGTTCTTTATAGTGATCTAGTTCAACATCCGATAATCTATACAAAGCCGAAGTAAACCATTCTTCTTCTAAACAAACAAAACTGGTGCTCCCCAAGGTGAAACACTGTGACAAATGAATCCCTTATCCATCAGTTCCTACAGCTAATTCTGGAGCTCCCTTAACTCTACAGGTGCCATCCTATACGAAGCCTTGGAAATAGGACCTAAACCCAGCACCAGATCAATCACAAACTCTACTTCCTTATATGGAGGCATTCCAGGCAATTCCTCAGGAAAAACATCGGGATATTCCCTTACCACCAGCAAGTCCTGAATCATGACCACAGGTGAAGTAGAAACGGTCGCACAGGCCAAATAGCCCACACTACCTTTTGCCAGATGATGATAGGCCTTGAGAGCAAAAATCACTTTTATAGGCTCACCCGGTTTGGTGCCCTGTACCATACACTAGCCTTTGCCTCGACATTCTGCCAGAACTCTCAGAACTTAACGCTCCAGTCACTGACGATCGAGAAACAGAGGGCGAGAGACAGACTTTCTCCCCTTTTCCTTCTTGGGATACTCCTCCTGGAACAGCATACGATCATCCTCATAGCGGCTTGCAAGCACAACAACATCCGCTAAGGTCTGGCATCTGTAGCCAATAATTCTAGATCTCAACACAGGGTTCAGTCCTTCCACAAACCTCATAGCTCTGTTCTTCTCAGAAATTACAACCTTAGAGAACTATTCCAGCCGAAGGAAGGACGACTCTCGTACTCTGCCACAAACTGACTCCCTTACTTCAGGTTCCTGAATTCCCTGTCCAGCTTGTCCCACTCATGCTCAGGGAAAACCCTCTCATAGAATACCTCTCAGAATTCCACCCAAGAGATCATCAGTAGGTCCGCATTCGGAAATTTGGTGCGGCGCACTGTCCCCCACCACTGATCCGCAACACCCTTGAGCTGAAATGCCGCGATCGAAACCCACTTCTATGCTGGACACTCGATCTCCTCTAGGATCTTCTCCACCTCTAGGAACTAAGCCTCACACTCTTATGGTGTGCCATGCCCATCAAAAGTTGGCGCCCCTAGCTGGCAGAACTACTTGATCCATGGGTCTCCTATCGTCTCATCCTTGCTACTGCTGCTAAAGGACTGGGCGAAACCCCACATCATCTCACCAAACCCTCGTCACATACCCCTCCATGCACTACCCTCTCCTATCTCAGAGTCGGGTACAGAGGTCTTGCCACGACTGCAGCTTCGGCGAGACATCTTCCTACTAGCACAACAAAACACAACAACCAAAACTTTAGGTGCACGACTCTCTATTGTGCAGTCCTAGGGAGCTACTAAACCAGATATCACCAAGCCAGTGCACTAGGTGTAACCTTAGCTTTGATACGACTCTGTAACGCCCCGAATCCAGGCACGTTACCTAAATCATAGTATCATAAGCAAAATTACACTAATTACAGTAAAATTAAACGACTATAACTAAGACTCACCTTTAGGAAACAATGTGCAATAAGAAGCTCCGACTCCAGCACCAAAACTCGACTGTACTCAATCTGCACCTGAAAACCAAACAAGCACGCGTGAGTGACATCTAAGTCACCCAGTACGCACCCCAAACACACAAACCACAAAATCTCTAAAAACCATTAAAGCTCAACTTTTTAATTCTCAAGGTTTGGTTTTCTTTTGAAAATCCACTTTTCCTTTTAAAACATCATTCCATTTTCTTTTTGTTTGAAATCACTTTGGAATTTAATCCCAAATCCATACTCTTTTCAAAACCCATCTTTCTCTTCTTTTAAAAACATTTGGAAATTTATTCCAAATCACATTCTCTTTCAAAGACACACATTTTGCATTTTCTTTTAAAACATGTGGAATTCATTTTCCAAAACATGCCTTTTTTTTAAATACTTGGGATTTCTTTCCAAAACCAAAATCACTCTCAAAACTCAAATTTCTGACCAGATCCAGCCTAAAACATGATGTCTCTCAGGGCTCAAACCAAAACCTCAAACATTGGCTGGTAACTGGTTAAAACCATAATTCTTGTTCATTTCTAGGATTCTAGGACCATTCATAAGTCTAATCCTAGCCAAACTACATTTCTTTTCATTTCTCAAATCACATTCTTTTTCTTATACATTTCCACTTTTCTTTACTGATGTTACCTTGATCAGGGGTAACCAAGCACACAAGCAGTAGACGAGGATATCATTTCCCCTACCTCCCTGCACTGTCGCGGTGAAACTCCCCATGCAGGATGCCACCGCCCTGGCCAACCAGCCTCAATCTTTTTTCATATATGCACGGGGATAAGCCTTTATCTGACGCCCCATCGGTGACCCGAACAACTAGGTGCAACGACCTAGGCTCAGCCTACATCGTCGGTGACCCGAACAACTAGGTTCAATAACCAAGGCTCAGCCTACACCGTCACGAGCTCGGTGACCTGAACAACTAGGTTCAACAACCTAGGCTCAGCCTACACCATCTCAAGCTTGGCAACGACAGTCGTGTCTGGCAACTGGTTTCATTGGAGCCTCATACTCCCACCACATTGTCGACACCAACCCCCGTGGTTCCTTAACACATTATTAGTGTTTCATTTCAAAACTCTTTTAAGCTTTCCTTTTCTAAACCATTTCCATTCTTTTTCATTGCAGGAATCTATTTTCCATGCAATACTTGACCCTCCACTGGGGTCCCAACTCAAATCATTTAAAATCATGTTTTAAAAATCATAAATTGGGTCTCATGCCCAAAACCACTCATAATCAACCATTTTATCCATTTATAGGGTTTAAAACCCAAAACCATGCCCAAATCCACTTACTTGGGTTCCACATTCCTCTATGTCATTTACATGGGGAAAACATCAGTGACACATGCTAAATGTCCATTTAAAATCTTTTATTTCCATTAATTATGCCCATTTATTCATATGAGCTAGGGGATGAAAATGGTAGACCGAATTGGAATTCGATACACCGAGAATCACAGATTTGGTATACCGAATTCCTTTGGTATACCGAAACCTCCTGTTTCGATCGACCGAAGGAGTTCGGTCTACCAAAACCAGTGCCCCTGCACTGACTGATAGAGATTCGGTATACCAAACCCAGTTCGGTATGCCGAATCTCCTGTGTTCTGCACACGGCCCCTACCAACAAACCATTCGTTCGCCGGAAGTTGGAGCCTCCAACAGACCCCTCAAACAAATATCATAAAATGCAACTAAAACATGGGGTGTAGACCCTTGAGTCTACTTCAAAACCCCACAAGCCATTCATCAAACCATCAACCATACATTCCACACGAATCACAAAGGGATGAAGCTAAAAAATGGCTACTATAGCCCTCATCTCAAAATCTTGCATATTCCTACAAATTTCAATCCTAACCACATGACATCTATGTTTTCATGCATTTCAACTCATTCTCATCAATTCCACTATTTTTCTACGATTTTACAAGCCTTTTTCATCATTTACATACAATTATCTCATTCACTCAAACCACGAAAAAAAATGAGGAGGGCCAGGGGTCGCGTACCTGGCACAGCCCTCAGGTGACCCTCCCGCACTCCGACGAGCATCCTCGCGCTCCGACAGAGCCTCCTCCACCGGAAATCTACACCTCCAGCTGCACGCGTGCCATTCTTCCTTTCCTTCTCCTCTCTTGATTGCCTTCCCTCTGATTCACATGCCTTTGCCTCACTTTATCCTTTCCTCCTCCTGCGTCGAGCCGACCGTCCATCGCGTCAGAAGAGACAGTGAGGCACGTGCTGGCGTCGTTGGTGGCATGGGTGTGGGGAAGAAAAGGAAGAAGAAGACTGGGAAGGGTGTGGCTCGTGAGAGAGAGGAAAAAAAGGAAGGAAAAAAGAAGGAAAGAAAAGGAAGAAAAGACAGGCACGTAAATCGAGACAACTATGCATCCTCAAATTGGACCCCACATTGGTCCCAAATGACAAACAGGTGCACAAAAGCCAACCACAATCTCACACATCCAAGAAACAACAGATTATCCATTAATAAACCATTTATACAATGTTACAATTAATTACATGGTGTACAAGTAAAAATGGCTAATCGGGCCCAGATGTCACACCTGTACCGGAGACGATGACGACAGAAGTACGGGCGACACTTCAGGCTCTGGAACAACGGTGCGGTGGCACGGTGGGGTTCTTAGCAGTGAGGCAAAGCTTCCTGATTCAATGATACGAGGCAAGGGCGTTTAAGGGCTCTGGTGCTTCGACAACGCTAATCAGCGGTTGCAGGGCAGCGGCGACGGCGTCCTCATGCACAGGAGGCTAGAGGGTTCCCCTCTCAAGGGATGGGGACCCAAGGAGGAAGAGGAGGATGGGGGAGGAGAGGCCCAAGGGGCCTCACCTGAGCATAGGAGGCCACTGGCCTCGCTGGTGGTGGTGAACCCACCACGAGAAGAAGGGGAAAACGGTGGACAGGGCACGTACGCCCGACGAGAGACAACTAGAGGTTAAGGGGAGATTCTACGGACCTGCAGGAAGCTTTCTAGGATTAAGAGAAGGGGAAGGAGTACCTGGGGAGCGATCTTGTCTTTCTCGGCAAAATTCGACTGCAGTGCTCCTCTGGTCCGGCGACTCTAACGGCAGTGGTTAGGAGGCTCTGGTGTCTTACAGGAGGGTTGAATGAGGTGGCCTGAAGGTGGGGGATTGCCTAGTTTTCTGGGGCTCAAATCAGCGTCTCTCAAGTTCTCCCTTTGTTTCGCTAGTTCTCCATCCGTTTAGTTTCTCTTCCGATTTTTTCTTGGCGGTTGGTTCCTCGGTGGGTTTTTAGCGCTGGTGGAAGTCAGGGGTTACAGGTTCGTATCGATCATGGATCGTGGTTGGCTAGCTGGTGGACTCCGTTACGTGGGGAAGGGGAGATGGAGAGAATGGGTGTTATGGATCATCGTCAGAATTATTTGTTTTTTTAATTTCCTAAAGTATTTGGTTGAAGGGGATGGGTGCTCATTGGGTTGCATTGAGCCTGCGATTTGGGCATCTACTTTTAGGGTTTTTCTTTGTTTTTTGTTTTTAGGGGTTTTTTTTTAAGGGGTTTTGGGTGTTAGGTTTTGATTTTGATTTTTTGTTTTAGGTTTTTAATTAGGTTTATGATTTTAACTAAGTTCTGATTTTGTGATTTTAGTTTAAGTTTTAATTACTTGGTTTTAAATTAAGTTTTTTTAGGATTATTGTTTCTCTTCTATGGTTTTTGTGATTAGGGTTTAGGGATTTTGAAGTTTTATTTAACTTAGGTTTTTTTGTGGTTTTAATTAAATTCTTTTGATTTTGTGATTTAAGATTTAATTAATAGGCTTCAAATTTGGATTTTAATTATTTTAGGGGATTTTTAGGGTTTTGGATTTTAATTAGAGTTTTGAGTTTAAATTAGGGTTTTTGGGTTTTAATTAAGGGTTTTTTAGTTTAATTAGGGTTTTGTGTTTTAATTAAAGTTTTGAGTTTAAATTAGGATTTTTAGCTTAATTAAGTGACTTTAAATTAGGGTTTTTAGGGTTTCGAGTTTAATTTAGGTTTTTTCCTTGAATTTAAATGGATTAAAGGGATTTAAATAGATTTTATTTGATTTTGACCATAATTCGGGTTTTCACTTGATTAATTTGGATTTAAGTGGATTTTGTTTAATTTTTGTTTTAATTAGGGTTTTCACTTGATTAACTTGGATTTGAAGTGGATTTTATTTGATTTTGACTTTAATTAGGGTTTTCACTTGATTAATTAGGGTTTTTAGTATTTTAAATGAATTTTATTTGGTTTTGATTCTTAATTATTGGTTTTTGCTTTGATTAGGTTAGAGTGGGTTTATGTGGGCATAAGTGGGCTTAAAGGTTTACGGTTTTGGTGGAGTTAGGGTTTAGGTGTGGTGGTTGCAACCAGAGCATCTTTCCAGAGGAGCCTGCTGCTAAGTGACTGCAAAATCGAGGTGTCTACACCAGGTCACCACGGCTAACGCAATCTCAGTGATCCCGATCGTGACAGTCATCCGACCGTGGCTGAAGACCAGCTCCTCGAGGAATTGCGTGATGAAGCCGCAGAGCCGTAGATCATCACCCAACTCCACACGTGTCTGCATCACCCCATCAAAGTATTCCAGACAATGCATGGGGCTTGAGCAAGAGTAAATAGCATACTTGGACACACTTAAATTGTGAGAAAGTGTATGTTAGAAGCATTCATGTGCATGTGTAACATTCATGCCACTATAATAACCATTGCATTGTGTTATCTCCTCTTCCTTTGGGTTTTGATACATATTTGTTGTTTTTGTTCACAAGTCAGTGTGTGAGTTCCTTAGTTGGAGCTCGAGTGTTCCTTTCGTTGACTCCCTTTTGTGACCCTTTTTCCTGACCATCTTTTCCTGAGTTATTCGTCGTCTTCGATGATACCTTGTCATTGGCTTTGTCTTGCTGTTTACTACTGCAACCCTATCCACACTCGCTCACGATTAATTATGGCCTTGTGCATTAATGAGCCTCACCCGATTGCTACTCTAGAAGAGATCAAGGTTTTGACCCCTCCTTCCTTCACTTTGACCTCAACTACTCCCTCCTCTCCTCAAGATTACCACTTCTAGGGGCATGGGGATTCCCTACCTTTTGTAGTAGCACAGAGTTGTATGCTCTACTAACACCAACACAACCACAGACAAGGGAACAAACTGACTACACGTCCCACACCGAAGTTGTAAAACAGGAAACCAAAACTACCCTTCTCAGACTAAGTAGGTGGACTCAAAAGATGAGAAAATGCATGCTCCTGTATAATTATTCATGCAAATATGATTGGTGTTATTTACTTGCATTTTTATTAAACCAAAGAGAGGAGAGTGTGTTCAAGTCTCTAGTTCTACCTAGGTTTTTCTTTTTTACTTGCAAAATTTTATATTAACCAAAGAGAGAAGGGGAAACACACATCCAAACATGGCATGCAAGCAACAGGCATGAGCAACATACACCAAGAAACATACCTTCAACTCCTCTCCAAGGTAGGACGTAGCGATAGGATTACTCAACTCGCCTCTCTCTCTAAGGCTAGCTTCTATCTATGTCTTCTGTCTTCTCATTTCTTTTGTGTCCTTGTGCATGTTTATCTTTTCTTGCTCACACTCTTGCTCACGTCCTAGCATTTTATCTCTCTCTAGAGGTGTAGGTTTTTTGGAAAGTTTGGACACTTCATCCAGCTCTTGGAGGTTTCTTGGCTCCCTTACTTACAAGGACATCTAGATGGGGTCAACTAAGGAGGTACTAACCCCTTCCTAGGTAGGTTGACTTTTTTGATTTTCGTCATCGAGTGATGATTATGCTAATAATGTTGATGATGTTGCTTTATGTATGCTTAACAAAGTGAAAGGTAGTAGAATGCATGCAAAAAGCAAAGGATGCCTGGATGTAGAAGAAGAATGCTAAGAAATGCATGGATGCAAAAGCAAAACGTTGAAGGATGCATGGATGTAGAAGAGGGGAGCTTTGCAAGGCAAGGATATGGCCTCCACTCACTAGAAGTACTTCTTCAGGTAACATGTGTTGACTTGTTCTGATTGCTCAATGTGATCCATGTCTTCAAGGATCATTGCACCCCTAGAGTAGATCTGCTTGACAATGAATGGGCCATGCTAATTAGGCTTGAACTTTCTACGAGTATCTGAGAGGTGGATGGCATGCAACACTAAGTCGCTCGACATAAAGCTCCTACGCCAAATTTTCTTCTGATATACTCTAGCCATCCTCTTCTGATAGCATTAGGCATGGTGCATAGCCTTCAATCTATGCTCATCAATCAAATTCAACTAAATGTGGCGATCTTCGACCCATTCTACTTATTCCAACTCAGCCTCTCTCAGAATCCTAAGTAATGGGATTTCCACTTCAATATGTAGAACTACTTCCATGCCATATACAAGTGAGTACGTAGTTGCCCCTATTGAGGTTTAAACTAATGTTCTATGGGCCCATATTGTATATGAGAGTTTTTAGTGCCAGTCCTTATGAGTATCTATCATCTTCTTCAAAATTTTGATGATATTCTTGTTGGCTGACTCAACTGCATCATTCATTCACGTACGGTATGGAGAGGATTTGTGATGCTTGATCTTGTAGTTCTACAGGTAGTCTTTAATCCTCTTTACTATGAAATTCACGTCGTCATCGGAGATGATTGTATGCGAGACACCATACCCGACTATGACGCTATTATTGATGAATTTCTCCATTACTGCGACAGTAATTGTTTTATAGGGAATTGTCTCTACTCAATTAGTAAAGTAGTCAGTAGCTACAAGGATATAACAATTCCCGTTGAAGGCTGCCAGATGGATAGCATTGATGGCATCAATCCCCCAAGTGGAGAAAGAACATGGGGAGGGCATGTTGTGCAGCTGCTGTGGGAGGGTATGGATAAAATTCCCATGGATCTAGCAAATATGGCATCTTTGCACGAATTGACAATCTACCTCCATGGTTGACCAAAAGTAGTCCTGCAACATAATCTTCTTAGTCAATAGTACTCTGTCCATGTACAGGCCACATGTTCCTACATGGACTTGCAACATCAATGCATTGACTTCTTTCTCATCGATGCACCGCAAAAGCATTTGGTTATAGGATTTTTTGTAGAGGTGCCCTGCTCCAAGCATGTATTTTGATGCTGGACATGCCATGGTATTTCTATCTATCGTAGAGGCATCAGATGGAAGATTGTCAGATTCTAGGAAAACCTTAACGTCGTGGTACCACAGAGGCTGCTATGCTTCTTCTCCATACGAGTAACTGATACATCAACTATATGATCCTCTAGCATCGAAAGCTAGGATGCGAACATTGCTAGCGCATCTGTATCTGCATTATTGTCTCTATTCATAAAGGAGAAGTGGATCTCTTCAAATTCTACAATGAGCTTTAGTAGATATGTGTGGCATGACACAAGCTTTGAGTCCTTGGTCTTCCAGTCACTGTTGACCTGAGAGACGACCAATATTACATCACCATGCACTTGCAATTTTTGTGCACCATGCTCAAGGGCAACCTGCAATCCTAGGATACATGCCTTGTATTCTACTATATTGTTGGTACACTTGAAGGCTAGCTTTCTCACAAAAGGGATCAATTGTCCTTGTGGAGTTGCCAATACTACGTTGATGCCAGGCCCTTCTTACTAACGACGCCATCAAAATATAAATGCCATTGTAGCTTATCATATGAATCATTAGGCTTTGAGTCCTCTATGGTGAACATTATATCCTCATCTAGGAATTGTGTCTACAAAGGTGTGTATTCTGGAAAAAGTAAATCAGCGAAGTGATCTACCATAGCCTGCCCTTTCACAGACTTCTACGTGACAAAGGTGATGTCGTATTGAGACAATATCACCTACCACTTGATGTATTTACCTACTAGTGTTGGCTTCTAGAATAGATATCTCATAAGAACATGCCAGTATAGGATCAAAATAGGATATGCCATCATATAACGCCTTAGCCACTAGGTGACTCAGACAAGGGACAAACAGACTTTCTCTATTGTGTTGTACTTGACTTTGCAATCATTAGAGTTCTTACTCAGATAGTAGATGGCACTTTCCTTGCGTCTTGATTCATCATGCTGTCCTAGAATTGCGCCCATAGAATGCTATGTGATCGAAAGATATAGAAGCAGACGTCGTCCTGGCATAGGTGGAACTAACACCGGAGGCCTTATCAATAGCTACTTGATCTTGTCAAACATAGCCTAGCTTTCTTTGCTCCAATTGATCTGTGCATTCTTCTACAGGAGTTTGAAGATCCGTTCACAAATAGGAGTAAGTTGTGCGATGAATCAGCTAATATACTACAGTCACCGCAGCAAACCTCAAACCTCAAACCTCTTTCTCAGTTGTTGGGGGTGGCATATCGATGATGGTTCTAGCTTTGTTGGGGTATACCTCAATTCCCCTCTAATTGATGATATATTCAAGGAATTTAGTAGAAGAAACTCCAAATACGCATTTGTTGGGGTTGACACAGAGCTTATATTTCCGCAAGTGGCCAAATAGCTTCCTTGAGCAATAGAAGTGATCTTTGGACTCTTTGGATTTAGTAACCATGTCATCCACGTAAACTTTGACTACTTTGACTTCCTAGTGCATTAGGTCATGGAACAATGCTATCATTGTTCTCTAATAGGTGGTGCCCATATTCTTAAGTCCAAATGACATCACTCTGTAGCAAAAGACTCCCTAAGGGGTAATAAAGGATGTGTTTTCCATGTTTTCTTCTACCATTCTAATTTGATTATATATCCTGAGAAGCCATCCATAAACGAAAGCATCTTATATCCTACAGTATTGTCGACTAAGATGTCAATATGAGGTAGCAGGAAGTCATCTTTTGGGCTTACTTTCTTAAGATCTCAATGATCTATACACATGCGGACTCGTCCATCCTTCTTTGGCACAGGCACGACATTTGCAAGTCATTCCAGGGACAAGATGACCTTGAGGAAATTAACGTTATGCCAGTTAAATTTCTTCTTTGAACTTTAGGAGCCACTACGGTCTCCATCTCCTATGTTTCTGCTTAACGGGCTTTGCAGTTGGCTTCAGCGGCAATGTGTGCATGACTATCTCAACGTCTAGCCAAATCATGTCGTTATAGCTCCAAGTAAAGATATCAGCATATTCTTTGAGAAAGGCAATAAACTTTGCCTTTGCCTGTGGTGACAGCTTGGCATTGATGCGTACTTCTTTAATGTTCTCCAATGTGCCAATATTAATTAGTTTTGTCTCTTCTTCGACATGCAGGTTTGACCCTTCCAGATCGTCATCATAAGGCTAGAATTCAAGCAATGCTTCATCATTTTCATCTACACCTGTATCATCCTCCTCCTCATAAGCTATGAGTTCAAATAAAATTACCTTCTTGAAGGTCAGATATGTAACATCGAAGGAGAAAATGTGCTCAGACTCTTTCCTTTGATGATGATTACAATGATTCTGGTGTTCTTATATCTGCAATGTGCAACCTCTACTTCAGATGTGATATGGCCTGCTAATAGACCAAGCCTCTCTACTTCTTCTGTTGTTGCACCTTCACCTATAATTTTTTATTTTTCTAGATTTTTTTTTATTTTTTTGGATTTTCTTTGATATGTACAGATAGGGTTGCAATTTGATGGCTATTCTGTTATTGACTAATTGGATTACAGCCACTAGGGCCTCTACTTGAGTCTATCTCAGGATCCTTTTTTTTACCCTAACATTGCTTCAAGTGAGGCTTGGGTTGTATGTACCACCTCGACCCGCCTCCGGGTTGTGGAGTGATTAACTAACTCAACTGACAACCAGTGACCATGCCGATCCGAGGGAAGCGGGAAGGAGGATCACAGCCATGCCAGGATGGCGAAGACGCAAGGAAAGGAAAAAAACAAGAAAAGGGAGCCGCCACCTAGTCTTTTAATGGAAATACGAGGAAAACCAAAACACACAAAAGACAGAAAATAAATGCAAAGATGCATGTATGATCCGGGTCTAATGGATAATGCAATATGAATGCGGGCCAGAGAAAGGGTAAGGATTCTGGTTACGCATGGGGAAAGGGTTAGGCACCCCCAT
>JAMKQA010002383.1:0-20090 GCA_024699735.1 Posidonia australis | reverse complement strand
TGGATCTTTCCCCTATCAATTACTCCTACACTTGGACTAACTTCCAGGCTGACCCTACGATGGTCAAACTTGATCGCTTCCTTGCCTCCACCTCCTGGTTGGCTAAACATCCCAATTCCTTCTGTTCTGGGAAGGCCAGAGTTGTTTCTGACCATGTCCCTATCATTCTGAATACGGTAAAACAGAATTGGGGTCCGACCCCATTCAAGTTCTACAGATCCTAGCTCCTCTTTGAAGGATGTCATCTGTTTATTCAGGAATGTTGGTTGAAATCGAGGGATCTTTTTTATACATCTAATCCACTGGCTAGATTCACTTATAGATTGAAACACTTAAAGCAAAGCTTAAAGAGTTGGATTCGCCCGATTAGAATAAAAAGAGACCAGTTATTAAGTGACATTGAATCACGTATACAGGATATAGATTGCTTAGCAGAGTATACTATCCTTAACGAAGAAACTCTGAGAGAGAAACAAGCTCCGCGGGATAAGCACTTTGAATTTTTGAAAGAAAAAGAGATTTTTTGGAAACAAAAATCTAGAATCCAATGGCTGAAAGAGGGAGATTCTAATTCTACCTTCTTTCATAATGCTGTCAATTCGCATAGACGGAACAACACCATCTGCTCACTCAGTGTCAACTCCACTATGATTACATCTCCTCTGGCTATTAGAGAGGAAATTGGAAAACACTTCTATTTACAATTCAATAGTAACTAAGGATCTACTGTCGTCCTTAACTGGGACCACCTAGCTCCTAATAAAATCTCCAACCCAGGATCTCTGGAAGTACCATTCTCAGAGGAAGAGATTAAGACTAACTTATCTAAGCTTCCTGGGGACAAAAGCCCTGGTCCTGATGGATTCCCAATGTTCTTCTTCCATCTGTTCTGGGACATGTTGAAAGAAGACATAATGTAAATTTTTCAATACTTATTCTCAGCTAGCGATCCAGATACCATCTCACCCTTTAATCAGACCTTCATTGTTCTGATTCCCAAATACTTAGGTGCTAATACAATTTCAGATTTTAGACCTATTAGTTTGGTGAATAGTATTTATAAGATCTTTACTAAAACTCTGGCCTCTAGGCTTTCCCCCATTCTCAACAAGGTCATTGACAAATCTCAGTGTGCCTTCCTTACAGGTCGGTCTATTGGGGACTGTTTCCTAGTAGTCCAGGAAACTCTCCACTTCATGAAGTCTTCCAATGCTTCAGGATTCATTCTGAAGTTGGATTTTGAGAAGGCCTTTGACAAGGTTAACTGGGGATTCCTCTTTGATTCCCTGTAGGGGTTAGGTTTTGGGGGGAAATGGATTTCATGGATTAAGATGTGTATCTCCTCTGCAAAATTTTCCATGTTACTTAACGCCACATCCCATGGCTTCTTCGGAGCTGTCAATGGGCTGAGACAGGGAGACCCTTTATCTCCCTTACTCTTCATCATTGTCACTCATGTTTTGAACCGCATGTTACAGCTTGCATTAAGCCACAATCTCATTCAAGGCATTCAATTCCCGCATGGGGGTTCTCATGTACTAAACATCCAATATGCGAACGATACTATTTTATTCCTAGCTGATGGTGCTGAAAATATTGTAAATACAAAGTGCATTCTGTGCTACTTCCAATCCTGTTCAGGGCTTAAAATTAACTTTTCTAAATCCTCCCTAACTGGGATTGGGATTGATCAAGCCTCAATTGATAATGCTTGCAAACTTCTTGGCTGTAAGTCTACAGACTTGCCTTTCTCATACCTGGGTTTACCCCTTCATTATAGGAAAGCCACGCGTAGGGACTGGCTCCCTGTTGTTGAGAAATTGTCTTCAAAATTATCCCACTGGAAAGCTCATTTTCTTTCTCTTGGTGGCAGGTTGACTCTGATTAACTCAGTCTTGTTAGCAATCCCCACGTACTTTATGTCTGTATTACATATGCCTAGGCAAGTTGAGAAAGACATTGATAGGATCAGGAGTAACTTCCTTTGGAAGTCAGATCCATCTATCAGGAAAGGGATGCATTTAGTTAAGTGGGGCTTAATTTGCAGACATAGGCAGCAAAACGACTGGGGGATTATTAATCTTAGAAACTTTAATTTAGCTCTTAAATCTAAACTAGTTTGGCAACTATTTTCTTTTGATAATCATGTCATGTGGAAAGACTTAGTGAAAGTCAAATATTTGCATTATTCCTGGCCTGGGGCTATTTTAAATACATCAACTAACTATTGCTTCCCTTTATGGCTTAGCCTTAAAAGCTGCTTTAATACAGTTAACTGTTTCGCTTCTCACTTTTTGGGCAATGGGGAAGATACCTTATTCTGGGAACATATTTGGTGGAACGGCAAAAAATTATAGTATCTGCTCCCTCAACTCTTTTCTATTTGTAGATGGAGGAAAGCCTCCGTTAAAAAAATCTTTGAGATTTCTGGGACTGACTTTAATAAGTTGTTTGATCTTTCTAAAGTCCTGTTAAATGAGTGCAATATCTTGCAACCTCAACTGGATACGCTGACAAATATAATCCACTCTGTTCCACTGGGGATGGAGAGGGATGACATCTCCTGGACCCTTACCTCTTCTTCTAAATACTCTGTTAATTCTTGCTACAATATTCTGAATGATGATGGTTTAAGATTCAACCTCTTTGAGCAGGTATGGCAGACTTGGGTTCCGCTTAAGGTTAAGCTATTTTCTTGGCTTGTTATTCATAATAAGAATCTCACTAAAGAGAATCTGGTCAATAGAGGCTGGGTTGGCTCTCCTAACTGCATTTTCTGCAATCTAAATGTTGAATCTAATAATCATTTATTTATGTTCTGTGAATACGTTTCACAGATATGGCAATTCTTCATGTTTTCAGATTTATATCCTGGTTTTTTATAATATGAGCTACTTATTTCAGCATAAACCTGCGCTTAAGTTCAATTTAAATAATTGCGACTGGTATGTCTTGATTCAAGTTATTCTCTGGGTAACTTGGAAAGAAAGAAATAGCAGAATTTTTTGTGGTGCTTTTAAACCTATTTATCTTATTATTTTCGATATCATTGGACTAATGAGTCTTTGGTTAGATTCTCTTTCACCAGGGTTTGAGAAGGAGGATCTGAGGAATTCATTATCCTCTATGAAAGTTACTTCGACTGCGATCCAATCCGCTTCTTCAGATGCTTCTCACCCTGCCACTGACACCAACCTACATCAATCTGCTCCTGCTGATGATATGGGGTAATAGTATTATTAGTCTTATTCTGTTATTCGAACTTGATTCCCAGCTTTGCTGGTGTTGGTCTGTAACTATTGGCAAGAACATTGTTTTATTCTCTTTCCGTGATTTTTGTGTAAGCTATGGACTCTTGATTTCCTTGGATTTATCCTTAGGATAAATATCTAATACTACTTACCATTACCCAAAAAAAATAAATACTTATTCTACTACTTTTCAACCAAATTAAATTTTTTACCTATACATACTTATTCAACATTGAAAGAAGGGTTAAGACTTAAGACTTTAACTTTTAGAGAATACGGCATTTTAGGGACTGATACAAGTAACATCAAACATTTAGAAAGATACCTCACTAGTATCCTCGTATCATTAGAAAATGGAGAATGATGATTCACATCATCGCACATGTTGCATGGATGGCTGATGGAGGACTCACATTGTCAAATGACAAAAACCTTCAGGTACTAATTTGATGGATTTTTGAAAAATGGACAGCCAACTGTGAATTTGAACCAACAATAAGATACCAGAAAGTAATTTATATACCCTTATTATTAGTAGCAGATGAGATCAAATCAACGATACCGGACTTTTCTGATTAAGTTTGAGATAACTTGTGACACACTGATCTCAAAGTTGTTCATTAGTAAAGGTAAGACATAAACCACCCAACAAGAAACAAGCCCAGGTCATAAAAGTTACAACCACCAAGGAAATTTGCAATTTGGAAGTGAGAGAACATGATGTCCATTTGTTCCATCAAATTGAAACCTTGTATATTTGGTGTTATGCTCGAGTCATCATGCTCCATTTTTGCACGATCTCAAGAAGAAGTCCCTGTGATTTCTGTCTTCTTCTCACATCAGATGAAGATTACAGCGTGGATGTCATGCACATTCCATATGAGAAGTGAATGGAAGTAAAGTTAATAGTTTTAGTAAACTCAACTAAACGGTAAAAGCACATAAATAAGTGATTAAGACTGAGGAGACCACGACAACGACTCTGCCTGTCTGCCTTCCTCTCTGTCTCTCTGATTACCACTACAGTGACATAAATACCACACCTCTGATTACCACTGCGATTGCTCCCTCCCTCTCTCTCTTCACTCTCTCTAGTACATACATTCCAGTGAGATACACCCATCTCTCCATTTCTAGTTTCTTCTGTTGCCTTGACTGAGAGAAAACACATCTGGAGGAAGTGGTTGGTCTATGAGGTCAAGCTCTTGAGTACGTTTCGGAATTTTGCCTTGATTTTAGATGGAAGGAACGAGCAAGGAAGAAGGTATCAAGTGCTTCATGATGCAGGTTCCACTTTTACCACATTATCATTAGTTTGAGCTCAGTTTTTTTTTGGATCTTTAGCTCATACCACTTCTTAAGTCTGATGGGTATTTCTTGTTTTCCTTTTTCACTGTTTTCAGACTTGTGTTCTGAAGGTGCATATTCACTGCAACGGATGCAAGCAGAAGGTGAACAGGCTGCTTCAGAAAATCAATGGTATTCTCCCATCTCCTATCCTGCACTATGTTCTTCTTGTTCTGCATGTTAGTAACCGAACAAAAAGAAATCTGAAATTAAAAAAGTAATTGATAAAGACTAGCATGCGTCGATACTGAATACACATCAATTTCAGATGGAATGGAGATAATAAATATATAACTAATGTGCCCAAAATTGTAGTCTACCGTTGCTTAATGGGATTGGTTCTATTACATTCAACCTTTTTTGACATTAGACATGTATTGTTTTGCTGTTAGGAATTCACAGCATCGTCATAGATGCAGAGCAAGGGAAGATCACAGTTTCAGGCCATGTAGATCCATCTACTGTTATTAAAATTCTGGCTAGGAGTGGCAAACATGCAGAGCTCTTGGATCCAACCGGTGCCCACCACCACCACCACCATTTGAAATCCCAAAATGGTGATGGTGATAGAGAGAAGCAGAAGATGCAACAGCTGAAAGGGTTGAAGCTGCCAAAGCTGAAGAACTTCATGCTTCCATTCACCAACAGCCAGAAATACACCAGACTCATCAGCCCCGAGGATGATGAAGAGGAGATGGAGAATTTCAGTAACAGTGATGAATTCCATGAAGGTCACAGCTTCAATGGTTCCGGTGGCCAGGACAACCATGACAATGACTTCAAGGTCAATCTCAAGCACATCACGGTGAATGACAAGAAAACCGTCGTGGATTGTGGCGTTGGGAACAATGGCGGTGGTGGTGGACTTGGAGTCGTCATCAATTGGCCTGACCCAGATGGGGAAATCTCCGGCACCGGCTATTGCTGCCAGTGATGTCCCACCAACAGTGTAGGTCTTGCTGCTGACGGTCTTTAATGGTCATGTCCCACCATGATTGCTGAAGTAGATTTACACAATGGCATTAACTGATTTCACTATTTACGAACGGTATTTCCGTCAAGAAACATGCTCGGAGTTGATTCCATGAACAGTAAACTGAGTAGGCAGACATCATGGTTATGAAGAGATGTTTTGCTAATACCTGAAGAAAGCTTTCCATAATTTCCATGCACATGAATCAAGAGAATATGGGCTCAGTGTGGCGTTTTGTATTCCTTCCTACTTCCTCGCCTTCAAATACACACTCTAGTTGTTGGATATGTAAATTATTTGAAGATGCCTGTGTGGGTTACAATAAAGCAATTGGATGGTGGGGGAGATGAGATGACGATGCTTATTTTGTTTTAGTTTGGTTTGAAAAAATAATGAGTGGAAGCACTTGTCTTCCTTTTCAATCAAGTGTTTTGGTGCGTGTACATTTTCTAGCCACAGGTGTTACTTCAGTAATCGTGTGTTACGTTTCCTAGTTCGTTCAACCTTGGCATGGGAAAGAACTAGAAATAGAAATATTACATGTTCCTCTAATGTCAAATTTATTACATGCACAGATTCTACATGTGTTCTCTTATTTTACAGTTTGCACTACCATTTTTTGATAATTTGGTTTTTCACTAACCTAATCCATAACATAGTGGTTACACATAGAAAATACTACTGATGAAGTTTGTTTGTTTTCTATTTAATGCATCCTCAGAGAAAAATACTGTTTTCTTCTTCTCTTTGAATCAGAAAAGGACAACTCAAAGTGTAAGTGTGGAAAAATTGAAGACACTTTAATTTGATTCCTTGTCAGTGAACCTCTTCTGAATAGTACGAAAGAGTGGAAAGATCATACAATCACAGTAACTCCTAAAACAGTAACCCTTTGTTTTCTTTTTCTTTTTCCTAAAAAGTTTACTTTCTCTCTCTTCTTTTTATTGAGAAAAGTCCTCTCTTTCTTCAACAATGTTTTTTTTTGAGCCACTGAATAGTTGGTATTACACCCTGAGCTTTTCCAGATTCGAACCTGGGCTCCTTCCACTCTCCCATATTTTGGCTTTTGGGAAGGACCAGTTGTGATGTTCATGCGGGTTTCTTCTTCAACGTGACAAACTTTATGAGACATCCCTAGTTACCATGTCGTCCACCGAGCGCCTTGTTCAATCCCCACAACAATAGTCTCCATTCCTGGGAGGGTCTCTTGAGCGTGACGAGAATTGTGGAAATTATGCAGTTATTATGTTGAAAATTGAATAAAAGAAACTTTTGGATGGCACATTTCATGATCAAGTTATAATATCTCTTAAGTGTACTTAACTTAATATGGTCCTACAACTAGGTCAAACCATTAATTAAGTTAACTAAGACACATTGGATTAGAAATTAGGACATCACTGGCAGCAATAGCCGGTGCTAGAGATTTCCATGGCTCAACACAACAAAGTAATAACCATATTACCTATGCTTTACTTGAACAACGGTACATCCATGGGCATTTTCATGTATAAACAAATGTATATACAACCTAAAGTTGTTGTAGTTTCAGGAGGTAGATACGTGATCTATGACTTACTTATAATTGAAATGAATTCTAAATAGGGATTTTTTAGGCAAAGTCGTAAAACCATATTCAACTGATCATTGTTCGTTGGGGTTGTTCTATTAATCATTTATATCTGAAGTGGTGAAACAACTAATGAGTGCTTCGAAAGTGTGAAAATTTATGTGTGGAAATATGATTGTCATGAAAGTAATGCAAAATTATGCTAAATAACTAGCTTGATCAAACTTTTACTTGTTCAAAATGCTACTTTAATAGATTATTTTTACAACTTCAAAATTGAAGATATGGTCATATAGGTAATTAAAGGACAAACTCTTGGATATACTATCCTCAAACTTATAGCAAAAAATTGTTGGTGTACTAGGTTGGATATAATAAACTTCTTGAAGCAAAATGGTTACTCAATCCAAATAACTGCTCAGTCATTATTGAAACATCTACAAAAGGATTTTACTTGAAAACACAAGTTTCTTTTACTTTTCAGCATGATGAACCAAAGTAAATTTAACTTGGAGTCTATGCTAGTGTTTGTTTGTAAGCTCCTGAGACTCCTATGGGTCCTTGAGGTGATGGACATTCGGAGTCTAAACAAATACTAATTACAAGAAGCAGTCCCATTGTGACTTTGTGTTACATTCATTGTAGTTCCAGAAGGATTTTGAGGGATCATTTGAAGCACAAGCTCCTTCCTATTGTAGAGCAACTCGAAAGATTGACTATAGTGCAAGCCCCTACCTTTTGGGAGCTATAAATGAATGTGGCCTACATCTATCTTCTCTTAGTACTAAGTTCCTGATCACTATTTCTACAACAACCTTTTGTTTTGAACACTTTGACGATCCAACAAGAGTAATCTTGCCCAACAAAAAATTATACTACAAACTTGTCAATCCCAACAAAAAGTTGATAGTACAACGACACAAAGAACATACTTAAAAGTCATAAACACGATGAGGTACAAAAATCATGAAAGTGATGCACATGTTAGAAATTGCTAAGTAAAATCATGTAGAGAAAATACAAATAAATGTGTTGAAGCAATCAATCTTGGATGAGAAACATTGCTTTGATACCATGTTAACCACTTACTAAAAGCAAAATGAATATATGGTGTGTATTTAACACTAAGATTAAATCTAAGGATCCACTATCAACCACACATGATTCAAAGCAGAAATTATGAAGAACAACTTCTTCTCACCCAAACTTTAATAAACTTTATTACAAGAACAAGAAAACAAACAAATAAACAGACAAACCAGTAAATAGAAGAGAGAGATAAGAAGAAGATGACAAAATACTCAAAGGACTATATTTTTCAGCATTAATGGAGAATAAACAAAATGAAATCCCAAACATTGTTATTGTTCTTCTTATCCTCTTTTCTTTGGAATTGTCATCACTATTAATTTACAACTGCAACCTTTTTTAAATATCATAGAAACCTCTTTTCCTGTTAAAACTGACAATAAGGTGATGATGAAAGAATAAAGCTTCTTTTTCTTTGTGGTTAGGACTTTAAGTGGGTCGAGTTGAATTGGATTAGAGATTTACCCTTATTGTAATTGACTCATTCTTGCGGCAGTTGAATACCCATGCAAAAAAATATTGACCGTTACTCTAACCACTACCTATTTGGGTAATAGGTAGTGACAGAAGTTAGCAGGTCAAATGAGTGGTTTCTTATTACAAATCATATCTAGTTTTGCTATTTCATGTGCTTAATTGAGCCTAAAATTGATTCCCAATGTAAAAAGAATTGTCCATAAGAATCATTAAAGAATGTATAAAAAATCCTTAAAACTTATCATCAAATTCTAAAATTTATAATGAATAATAATGTCATAAGAAAAATCATATAACATAGTAATAATTGTTAATAAGGTATTTAACATTATAAATAATCTTAAAACATCCTTCAACATTACTCATGGGTTAACAAGTTAGTGGGTAATCCATAGTGGTAGTTGGTAATGTGAAGTTGAATTGGGGTACATCCAGAGCATATACTATTAATACATTCAAGGAGTTTATGAGTAAGATAAAAGGCAGACTCACATTATTAGTATTTAATGGGAGTTAGAATCAAGGGAAAATATTTGGTCTAGATCAAAATTTGATGAATTTGTAAAGTGCCACTTTATCACAATCAACATCCTTGAGTCCTTTAATACATACATAGGAGAAGCAAGATGGGAAAACAATTACCTTATGTGTAGATGCAATAATACAGGAGTTAATGATTGTTTACAAAATTGAAGTGGTGGGCCTTGATATAAAGTGCATAATGGACATTAAAGAGAGGACTTACACTTGTAGGATGTGGCAAGAGGCTTGTTTGTCATGTACACATGTTGCATCTTTCATTGGATCAGTTAGACAAGCCATGTGAGAGAATCATATTGATGACTACTACACAACAACAACATGCTTGAAGGCCTGTAGTGGTGGGATTAGTGTATTGTCAGATAAATCTTTTTGAGAATAGGCTTAAGTCAGTCAATAAGTAGTTCCTCCAAATGTAAAACTACTATCTAGTAGGCCAAAGGACAAAAGTTTTAGAAGAAAAGATGAGAATTTAGGAGGCCATAAAATAAGAAGGCACCCTAAACAAAAAAAAATTGGAATACTAGGGCATAAAGAGAAAACATGTCCACAGGAGGATGATCCACCACCAACAATAAGATGCGTTGACTCACCACCACCAAAAACAACTGCAATACTTGGGTTTAAATATTCACTTCATCTTTGATCTCTTCTATCAAATACTTAAGTTATACCTTTGTTTAATATTGTGTCCTTATTTGCATGTGTTCGTAGTGACCCACCACCTAAGAACAAAGAAGGGAGGCCAAAGAACCTAAACAAAGCTCCAAGGAGTAGAAAAAAGAATAGCATGATAGTTGCAGAAGATGAGTTACTTGCTAACTTGGCTGACCTATCAAGACAAGGAAAGGTGAGGTCAACTGTAGGGAGATGATCCATTCTCTCTAGTTCTTGAATTGGAATCTTCTTCATGGCAATGTAGTAGTAACAACAACAATCCAATTGGTTTCAAGATGGTTATGTTCCACAACATTTCCACTCCCAATGTGCAAGAGGCATGCCTTATACAGTAGTAATAAAAACAACTCAGTTAGTATAACGATCCAAATTTAGAAGTGGTGTTTTGATCAGATATTTTAATGGAGTTCTGGCTCATTAGACACTGAGTCCACTACGTTTAGTGTGAAACGTAGCTTTAGCAGCTTTTTACGCCTAGATTAGTGGGTTTCTGGCATTTTTGGTGCTGTGTGGTTGTGGTGCTATATTGGCCATCGTGGAAGTTTTGAGGGTTTGCTCTAGGCTGTGGATCTCTGATGGTGGATCTCTGTTTGCACAAACCATGAGAACGGAGAGTGGTTACGTGGTCTAGGTTCATGCTTGCGACTTCCTTCTTCCCTTCTTTTCCTCATGGGGCCCCACCCTCACTTCCCCTTCTTCACTCCTCCTCCTCCTTCTTCTAAGGGAGCTAGAGAGAGAGACACAAGAGAGGGAGGGAGGGAGAGAAAGAGTGAGGGAGATGAGAGGGTGGGGAGGGAGAGGTGGCTGGGAGAAAAGGAGGACTTCGCCGTCTCTCCTGCTACACCGCCATTGTCATCGAGAGGTGGAGGAGACTCAAAGCTCGTGGAGGAGGTGCGCCGCTCGCATCGTCATCATCACTGGTGATAGGCACATGCCCCGTAGGCTTCCTTTTAATTTCTATTTGGATTCATAGGTGCATGATAGTATGATGATGGCATGTAGTTAGCTAGAGAATTTATTCGGCATTTATTGTGGATTTTTTGGCCATTTATGGCCGTATTTATTGTTTTGGGGTGAAAAATGCTCCATGTGGTTTTCTTGTATTTTCTTGTACCTCGAGCAATAGATCGCCATGATTCTTGTCTCGACTGGAAGATCTCCTTGAGATCTTCTGTTTGATATATGGCTTGTGTGGTTGCAGAGGAGATCTTCTTTTTGATATATGGCTTGTGTGGTTGCAGTGGTGTTTGCAGGGATTAAGTTTTGAGTCCCGCTTTAGAGTGCCCTGCAATCACCTTGTAAAACATATTGATCTGGTTCAATATGTTGATTTTGCTGTTAGTTTTGCCCTAGCCCATTGGTTCAATCGATTGAAGGAATTTGGCCTGCCGAACCAGGCTTGGACTCCTTACTTAGGTGTTATATATATATATATAGAGTAATGATCAAGTAGGGCCCTTAATCTCAACCATTCATCTGTATCCCAGTAACTACCAATTTAATGACAATAATTTAAAACATTCCATTAAATAAGGAGGTAGTTATTGTAACCACCTTTTCCATTAGATCTACCATAAAATTCAAATCCAACGGTTGAGATATTCAAGGCCCTACTTATCTTAAGTAGGGACGAGCCCTATCAGAAAATTAGCCTATATATATATATATATATATATATACATATGCTAATTTTCTGAAAGGGTCTGTCCTTACTTAAGATAAGTACGGCCCTAAATCTTTCAATCGCTGGATTTGAATCTTATGGTGGATCTAATGGAAAAGATGGTTATAATAACTACCTCCTTATTTAATGAGATTTTTTTAAATTGATAGTTACTGAGACGAAGATTGATGGTTGAGATTAAGGGTCCTAGTTTTCTTAATTAAGGCAGGACCTTACCAGATCATTACTTTATCTATCTATATATATATACGTATTAATTTTGGGGAGATAATTATGATGGCATAATTGATTAGGATAATCATTAGAATAATTGTTGGATTCGTCTAAAATGAATTAGTAACATTCTACTTGGGGTGTGGTTAGATTAAAAGATGAAATGACTTAGAAATGCTAAGCCTCTTCCCTAATGATGTAGAATAGACAGTAGGGATCATGATTTTTTGCTAGGACTAGATATTGGTTGGGTTCTATGTATGGTTCACTGAATGAGATATTTAGTGGCATTGTGTAGGTGTTTGATTCTAATCTGGTTGTGCTCTCAAGGGATACGAGCTAGTAGGCGTCTTACACCTTGGTGCCAGAACTTTGAGTTCTCGGCGTAGTTTTGTGTGGTGTTTGACATTGACCTGGCTGTGCTCTTGAGGGACACGAGTCAGTAGGCGTCTTACACTTTGGCTTCAAAACTTAGAGTTTTGGGCATTATTTTGTGTGACAAAGATACCTAAGCACCCAGCTGACTCTAAGGAGGGTAAATACCTCTAAGGTTGCGAGCTGCCTACTTAGGCGAGGTTCACGTGTTGTGCGACTTCTCCTAGGTGATCTTTATCCTTAGAAGATGCTGTTGTTGTTGTTTTGCGTGTCTCTTGGGTTGTTATCATGGATTGAGTGAGGCACTCTAGAACTCAGACATTCCCAAGGTATGGTCTTTTGTGCCAGACAAAGGAGCTGTCTAGGCTATGCTTTGTGGTATTTTGAAAGGTTATTAAATGGTTTTAGAAATGATTTTCCAAAATGATTTTGGAAAGAGAAAATGCATAAGTTTGCAAATGTTTTTGGAAAAGATTTTTTTGATATTTTCTATTTGTGGTGGGTGGAGAGACCAAAGGGTCGTATTGCCGGGACCAGGGGATGTAGGCCACATTCCTAAGTGGTCGAGCACGTCGTCTAGGTTGAGGTCAGAGACCAAGAGACTTAGGTAAGTGTTCATCAGATTCTGCGAGGTATGACACTCTTGGATTATCATTCACGAGGCCGAAGTTAAGGTCCATGGGTCAAGGTATTGTCTAGGTAGGTGTTAGTCACGAGTACTGAAGACTTAGGGTATCATCCATACTTGGTGGTATTGTGACAGTGGACATGGGAGGTATGAGACTCCTGCATAGCTGAACGTGATACCCTGGTTGCTACGGGTAAAGAGACTTGTGGGTGTTGACTGCTTAGTGTCGGGCAACACGACACATTATTTGACTTGTGGTTTTGTTGAGCTCTGGTTCAGAAATAAAGCTCTAGCTTAGAGGAGGCCGTAGTGTGGCACCTGTCATGGCACGATGTTTTGGAGCAATGGCTCCATGGTTTTGGTCTAAAGGAGACCGTGGTGTTGCACCAAATGTGGCGTTGGTGTTACGTTTGTGTGACACTGTGTTTTGGAGTAGTGGTTCTATAGATTTGGTGTTGTTGCTTGGGTTCAAAGGAGACCATGGTATGCAGAGAAGGGGCTCTAGAGCGTGTATTTTGTGATTGTTGTGGGTGTTATGGATGTTATAGAGAGCATTCAGACATCGTTGGTTGTTTGATATGCACAAAGAGTATGTAGGATCAGACTGTGTGCTTTGATGTGGCTTTTGAACTTGATCTAACAAGAGTGGCTGTTTCAAGCGTGCATAAAGGATTTTGAAAAGAGCATGCATGTGGTTTTAGAAAAGAAAAGAAAAGAATGGTTTTAAAGGCATGGTTTTTGAAGTTTTGTTATTTGCTAGGCAATAGTGAATTACCCTGTTATCTGCTAGGCAATAGTGGATTACCCTGTTATGGTGTTACGATATCCAGGTGGGATGCCTGTACTTGTTTGTGTGGGGCATAGTTACGCCTACTTTCTCTGTGTGGTGTGTCGAGTTGTTCGGTGGGGTGTATGTGCTGGGTGATTGTTTTGAGTACTCACTCATGTATGCTTTTGATTTCTGTTTTGGCAGGTGTAGAATAGAAGTAAGTGTTTTGCTAGTGCACATAGGAGGAGTTATGCTGCCACACATCAGGGATCTGGTGAGTGTTTAGTTGTTTTATTTTTGTTATTTATTATATTTACTACTACTAAAAGTACTTAGATTTAATTGCATAATTAGTGTAATCATTACAGGATAATAAAGTAAAATGAAAAATGTAGCTAAGTTTGAGTGGTAGCGACTTAAGAGTCGTTACAGTTAGGTTTATTCACAAGAATAGGAACAATTGCAACAACAAAGCAACTACCAACACAACTATCATAATCCAACAAGTGAATTGTATAGTTTGAATGAGTGGTTTGGGTTATGAACATCGATTACTTAGTTTTTTATTATTATGAACTTCTTTATGTTGATGCTAGCTAGCTACTTTTGTTTTGATATTTTGTGCTAGTTTCATAAGCTAGTTAGCTATTTTATTTTGAGGTCAAGAGCATTGATCACTATGTAATATGATGTGGATAGTAGCTAGGTGAATTTTATTAAGATCAAGGACAATGAGCTTTATAAGTTATCGTTTTATGCTAACTACAATTGTTATTTTGAAATCAACTACAATAGATAATATAATGAATGTTTAGACTTGTAAGCCATCTTTTTATTGATTGCCATTTCAATTGATTACATTACATAGCACAATTGAAAATACTCTTAATCCTACATTACAAAGCACAGTAAACACTTCAAAAACATATTATTTCAATTGAAATGGAAAGAAGAAGAACAAACATCACAAGTACATGTAAAAACATGGTCTTCACTTTTGCAACACATTTCTTTGCCTTGTAACCATATTGGATTGATTTATCACAATTTTCTTTAATTATCATGATTTTTTCAAGACTATTTCCTTTATCCCAATATTACTAGTTTTGAAATCCTCATTCTTGGAAGTATCTTCATCCTCAATCCATTGAAGAAGCCACAACTGGTTGAAGATTTATTTTGCAATATTTGAAAAAGCTCAATGAGGATTTTGTCAAGCACCTTATAAGATAAAACAACTCGTCATCTTCTTACTTTCTAGTTGTCACGACCCTCATCGTAAAAGTCCAAAATCTAAAACACAACTAAAGCTATTATTAAATAAAAACTCAATAATAAAATGCAAAGAATTTAAATAACTAACTAACTAAATAAATAAACTGAACAGATCTTGACTCTACCCAAAATTTGTGTTGTACGACTACGTGACTCCTGCTATATACACTAGATTGAACTACAACTCCAATATCTACACCTGCAAGGAAATCATTAAAACATGTGAGTGACATCTAATAATCACTCAACACATGTAACGTCCCGAACCCGAGCATGTTACCTAAGTCATAGCATCATAAGCAAAATTACACTAATTACAGTGAAATTAAATAATAGTAACTAAGGCTCATCTTTAGGAAACAATGTGTAGCTAGAAGCTTCGACTCCGGCACCGGAACTCGATTACACCCAAACAACACCTAAAAACCAAACAAGCACACGTGAGTGACATCTAAGTCACCTAGTACGCGCCCCAAACACACAAAACCACACAATCTCTGTAAAACCATTAAAACTCAGTTTTTTAGTTTTCTTTTGAAAATCCACTTTTTCCTTTTTAAAACCTTATCCCCCTGTTTTTTTTCTCTTTTTGTTTGAAATCACTTGGGAACTTGATCCCAAGTCCAAACTCTTTTCAAACCCATCTTTCTTTCTTTTCAAAATATTTGGAATTCATTTTCCAAAACATGCCCTTTTCCAATACTTGAGATTTCTTCTCAAAACCAAAATCACTTTCAAAACTCATATTTCTGACCAGATCTAGCCTAAAATACAATGCCTCTTGGCTCAAAACCAAGGTCATACATACTGGCTGGTAACTGGTTAAAACACAATTCTCATTTTTATTCTAGGATTTTAGGACTATTCATAAGTCTAATCCCATACAAACCACATTTCTTGTCATTTCTCAAATCACATTTTTTTCTTATTCATTTCCACTTTTCTTTACTGATATTACCTTGATCAGGGGTAACCAGGCACACAAGTAGTAGGCGAGGACATCATTTCCCCTACCTCCCTGCACTGCCGTGGTGAGATTCCCCGTGCGGAATGCCACTGCCCTGGTCAACCCTCCTCAATTTCTTTCATATATGCACGGGGCTACGTCTTTGTCTAATGCCCCATCGGTGACCCGAACAACTAGGTACAATGACCCAGGCTTAGCCTACATCGTCAATGACCCGAACAACTAAGTTCAATAACCTAGGCTCAGCCTACACCGTCACGAGCTTGGTGACCCAAACAACAAGGTACAACGACCCAGGCTCAGCCTACACCGTCTCAAGCTCGGCAACCACAGTTGTGTCGGGCAACTGGTTTCATTGGAGCTTCATACTCCTACCACGTTGTCGACACCAACCACCGTGGTTTCTTAGCACATTATTAGTGTTTCATTTTCCAAAACTCTTTAAGCTTTTCTTTTTAAAACCATTTCCATTCCATTCTTTTTTTTCATTGCAGGAATCTATTTTCCATGCAATACTTGACCCTATACGGGGGTCCCAACTCAATTCTTAAAAAACCATGTGTTTTAAAATCACAATTGGGTCTCATGCCTAAAACCACACACAATCAACCATTTTATTCATTTAAAGGGTCTAAAACCCAAAACCATGCCCAAATCCACTTATTTGGGTTCCATATTCCACCATGTCATTTACAAGGGGAAAACACCACTAACACATATTCATTGTCCATTTAAAACCTTTCATTTCCATTATTTATGCCCATTTGTTCACATGGACCAGGGGATGAAAACGACAGACTGAATTAGAATTCGGTATACTGAAAATCACTGATTTGGTATACCAAATTCCTTTAGTATACTGAAACCCCCTGTTTCGGTCGACGGAAGGTATTCGATCTACCAAAACTAGTGCTCCTACACTAACTAATAGGGATTCGGTATGCCGAACCCAGTTCGGCATGCTGAATCTCTCGTGTTCTGTACACGGCCCCTGCCAACAGACCATTCGTTCGTCGAAAGTGGGAGCCTTCGGTGGACCCCTCAAATAAGTATCATAAAATAAAAATAAAACATGGGGTGTAGACCCTTGAGTCTACTTCAAAACCCCTCAAACTATTCATCAAACCATCAACCATACATTCCACACGAAAATCACAAAGGGATGAAGCTCAAAAATGACTACTGTAGCCCTCATTCCAAAAACTTGTATATTCCTACAAATTTCAATCCTAACCGCATGATATCTATGTTTCCATGCATTCCAACTCATTCTCATCAATTCCACTATTTTTCTACAATTTTACATGCAATTTTTCTCAATTTCCATACATTTAACAAGATCTACTGGAAGTATGTAAATGAGCAAGGAGAAGGGCCGCATACCTCGAGTGGCACTTCGGCAATCTTCCTCACTCCCTGGCGAGTCTCCTCTCGCCCCGGCGAAGCCTCCTCCATCGGCGATCTACACAACCCCCGCCTCCTCTACCATGCGTCTCTCTTCCTTTCCTTCTCCTCTCTCGGTTGCCAACCCTCTTTTTACTTGCCTCCGCCTCTCTTTATCCTCTCCTCCTCCTGTGTCGCGTTGGCCGTCCATCGCGTCGGAAGTGACGGCGAAGCACGGGCAGTTGGCTGGTGGTGGCACGAGTGGGGAAAGGGAAGAAGAAGAAGACGGGAATAGTGAGAGCTCATGAGGGAGGAGAAAAGAAAAGAGAGGAGAAAGAGAAAAAGAAAGGAAGAAAAGATAGGCACGTAAATCGAGACAACTGTGCATCCTCAAACTAGATCCCACATTGGTCCCAAATCACAAGTAGATGCACAGAAAGCCAACCACAAGCTCACACATCCAGGAAACAGTAGATTATCCATTAATAAACCATTTATACAATATTACAATTAATTACATGGTTTACAGTTAAAAATGAATAATTGGGTGCAGATGTCACAACACACCCCTACCATCTACTAAAAACAACAAACTAAGCACTAAAACTACTGAATATTTAGCTTTGGCCCAAAACACTCTGCCACCTCTTGTGACAACACCAAAGTTGAAACCTACATAAGACCACAATAAGGCAATCTACTATTATCAAACAAACATAAAACCTATTAATTATGCTTTCAAAACCAAACTTGCATGTTCAATTAAAATCTCTTAAAACATGCACACTTGAAATGACATTCGTTGCTAATTCAAGTCCAACACATTCCTCAAATCCACACAACTAAACTCACATACATAGTCCAAACCTATCGTATTGCTCGAGTCCAAGCGATTGACGCTAGCTATAAGCAACCACTAAGGCACATTGCACTATCACAACAAAGCTACCTTGTGCAGGAGCTCCCTATATCATGTTCATACTCTATGAATTCTCAAAAGTTCATATAAGACAACACACACATGGGGTCCACCCTCTTGACGTCCTTGGGGTTATTGCACTTGACCACTCAGAGGACTTTGTCACCTCCTAGTCTCACCAGTATAACTCCTTAGACCTTAGCTTAAGCAACTAGCTCTGAACCAACCATAGGTATCACTCGTCTCTGGAAGGTCAGCCAAAAGCTTTAGCCCTCTCGATCCTCGATCTCATCCTAGGTCACTTGGTCACATAGACCATAACCTTGGTCTCTCAGTTTTCTCTAAAAACACAAAAAACTATTTGGACCTTAGCTTAGGCAAGTAGTTTAGAACCATCCAAAGGTATCAACAATCCCTAGAAGGTCCACAAAAGGCTTTGACCTTTTGGTCCCTCAAAATTATGGAAATACTTTTCCAAAACTTATGCATTTCTTTCTAAATACTTTTTGGAAACCTTTTCAAAACCAACTAAAAAACACCACAAATCATCGGTGACAAAAACACATAATAGTCTTGGCCCTGAGACATGCGCCCCTGACCCATGTAGCAATACACACCTCAGGCCAGAACCGTAGGCCTAAGCAAATGTAGGGCACATCTTGCTCTGTACAAACACTTGCACATCCACACACAACACAGGGGTACCCTAGAAACCAAGAGAAACCCGTAGACAAACTCACAATTAAATTCATGCATCAAACTCTAAATCCATTAATCATAAAAATTCCAACATAAACCACACAAATGGGTCTCTCTCGTAGAGAACCCACCATGCAGCAAACCTTGGTTGCGACCATTGGATTCCCACATGTCATCCAAAGTACATACACTACAATTATGCAATTATCCAAGTAAAAGGTAACTTAATATAGGGAATGTACCTTCCACCAACGCTCGACTCTAATAGCCACTGTAGACACCCCAAATTTCCAATTTTGTAGGATGAGGATCCAGTGGCTGAGCTTGAACCTTGGTTGAGCCTATTTGGGCCCACAAACCCTCATTAGGCCATTTAATTCATGGAAACCCAATTGGGCCCATGAAGGCCCACTTAGGCCCACTTAGGCCCATTAAGCCTTAGTTGAGCCCATTTGGGTCAACAAGCCCATTCTAGGCCCATTTGACTCTCATTCAACTTGACTGGGCCCATTTGGTCCATTTGGACCCACCTAAACCCATTTGGGCCCATGGGGGCCCACAAGGCCCACACAAGCCCACTTAGGCCCATGAAGCCCGTTCAGGCCCATTGAGCCCGACTGAGTCCGCCTTGGACCCTAGACTCAAAATTGCTCAACCTACATTCCCTAAACCAAGCCCATTCACTCTATTTCATTAAATTCAAGCAATATTGCATTTTTTCAGAATTGAATAAAGTTCATGCCAAATTATTTCATTTTCTTCAACCATCCTCATGCCTTTTTACTGAATCCATTCTTCAATGCCATCTAAGCTCAGCCAGCCACGAAATTGGCTTCTAATCCAGCAACCAGGCTCGAGCCAGTGCCACTGGATCAACCGCCAGCAGCCAGGATCGCCGTTCACTTTTGCCGGCGAACAAGGGAGCAAAATGGAGACCACGGGAGACAGCCGTTGGCTATCTGGTGAGCTAGCGTAACCGTGGTCGGGTGAGCTGGATTTCTGTTACGAGGCGCATGCAAATTCGAGAAGCTTCAAGAAGCATCTGATGGGTTCACCTATTTAAACAGCAGAAGCCAGCTGTTCACAGAGGTTAGCCAATTCAGAGCGCATTCCAGAGGAATTCCAGACCATTCGAGAGAGAGCCAGAGAGCCAAAGCAAGGAGCGGGATCGCGGAGGAGGCAGTCAGCCACTTCCGGAGCTCCGACGAGGTGTAGAGGTCCTCCAAGCCAGGTACGCCGTTCTGGACCCTTCT
>JAMKQA010002382.1:0-12856 GCA_024699735.1 Posidonia australis | reverse complement strand
TTGCTGAAATCATGATCATATCTAGAACATAATAAGAGAAGATTGCTCATGCAAATGACTACATCAGGAACACAGTAAAGAAGAGATGGCTCATGCAAATAATGCAGTGCTTCCTTGAAACGAAATAAACATGCTATAATCAAAGCATAGATTATCATACAGGGTATCTTGCAGAAAGATTAGATAAATTAGAGAAAAATCCTCATGATGATATAAAAAGAAACAGACCTATCATGGAGCTATTAACATGCTATCCCATTGTAAAAGAACAAGAAGTTACATGAAAGATGAAAGGGCCTACCTTGTCTGAGGTAGATGTTCCTTCAAGGAAGAAAAGAAAAACCCAAGATAATAAGCTCCCAGGTGCTTTGGAAGGGCTTAGAATACTTCTGGATGCAAGAAGAAAAACTCGAATGCAAGTGGGTGTTTGCAGAATTCTGGAGAAGGCTTTCTTTCAAGATGATTCAACCCCTTCAAATGATGGCCTATGGGGTCTATTTATAGGGAAATCTCAAGGGTAACCCATGGAGAATGTAGGGAGCCTCGTAGACAAAAATCTGGAAGATTCCATGGCATATTCATTACTGGAGGTAACAGCCATGGGAGGTGGAAAGCCAGCGGCCCGCAGCCTGAGAAATGGCGAGGCGCCTGATATGTGCGTCGGGTATGTGCGCCTGGCATGTGCGCCTGCTAGGTGTGCTAGGTGAGTGTGCTAGCTAAGTGTGCCAAGGAGGTGTGCTAGCTAGGTGTGCCAGGGAGGTGTGCTAGGTGAGTGTGCTAGCTAAGTGCTCCTTCCTACCTATCTGGATTCCTAAGTGGGCTGCGGGCTTGCTATAGGTTTAGGGTTGGTTCAAGGGTCAGCCACATCCAAAGCAACATCTGGGAAATAATCAATGAGTCACCTCAAAATCGGGGTGTCTACAGATGCCCCTCCCTGAGTGAGGTCGAGGGACAAAAGGAACCAAGACCGATGCACGGGGTTGACAAGATACCCCCATTTTGAGGTTACCGAAGGATAGTGTTTGCTGTAGGCAGTAGGTCACTTATTCGGCGGATGCACTGAAAGGCATGACTTGTTGCCAAATGCAAATGAGAATGTGAAATGCGTGCAACTACTTATCTAAATGTTGGGAATGCAATGCTAATGCAAGATGCCAATGCAAGTGCCGATGTTGAAGGCCGATGAGAAGCTAATGCTAATGCTGAAATAACAAAGCAAAGATAAAGAGAACCCTGCTAGTAGAAGAAAACACAGGCAGGAAAATGATAAGTTGTCGGACTCATCAGCCGGATTATGAGGTTATCAACCTGAGAGACGGGATATGACAAGCTAATCAAGTCAACCAGGCCGCCTGACAGTGTGACGGTTGTCAATCGAGTAGTTGGGGATACCAGCCCAAGAAAAAGGGGGGCGTGACAAATAGATTATTTGTCAAGCAAAACAGGGCCCGGTCCACACGGACCAAGGGCAAACAAAGAGGTTTCGCGCCCACGAAAACTCAAAAAGGGAAAAACAAAAGGACCATGATAGCCCGTTCAGAGGGTCAAACAACTGGATTTCGCACCTGCGAAAACCCAGAAGAGAAAAAGATAAGGACCTTAATTGCCCGGTCAAAAGGTCATGCAGCTAGATTTCCCGCCCATGGAAATCCGAGAAAAGGGCTAAGACCCTGACCATCAGGTCAAGAAAGTCAAGCCGTAGGATTTCCTGCCCATGGAAATCCGAGAAAGGGGCTAGGGACCTTGACCATCAGGTCAAAAGGTCAAGCCACAGGATTTCCTGCCCATGGAAATCCAAGAAAGGGGTTAGGGACCTTGACCATCTGGTCAAAAGGTTAAGCCATAGGATTTTCTACCCAAGAAAATCCGAGAACCCAAGGACTTTAATCGCCCGGTCAAAGTCAAGGAGCTGGATTCCACGCCCGTGAAAGTCCAAGAGAGACAAAGGACATTTGACCGCCCGGTCAAAGCCAGCAAGGTGGATTTCGCGCCCACGAAAATCCAAAAGGGGCAAAGGACCTAGACCGCCCGGTCAAGATCAGCAAGCTGGATTTCTCGCCCACGAAAATCCAAAAGGGGCAAAGGACCTTGACCGACCGGTCAAGATCAGCATGCTATATTTCACGCCTACGAAAATCCAAAAGGGGCAAAGGACCTTGACCGCCCGGTCAAGATCAAGCAAGTTGGATTCCGCACCCGCGGAGATCCAAAAGGGGCAAAGGACATTGACCGCCCGGTCAAAGTCAAGCAAGCTGGATTCCGCGCCCGCGGAGATCCAAAAGGGGCAAAGGACATTGACCGCCTGGTCAAAGTCAAGCAAGCTGGATTCCACGCCCGTGGAGATCCTAGAGGGGCAAAGGACATTGACCGCCTGGTCAAAGTCAAGCAAGCTGGATTCCGCGTCCGCGGAGATCCAAGAGGGGCAAAGGACATTGACGGCCCGGTCAAAGTCAAGCAAGCTGGATTCCGCGTCCGTGAAAATCCAAGAGGCGGTAGAAGGGTCTCCTTGGCTTGGAAGGAGAACTTGGAAAACAAAACGATGATCCGTGGATTATCCCCTAGGAAGGAAAAACATAGACGCCGTGAACTGCAAATATGCTGACGGCTAGCGCCACGGTGTTGAAGTTGACTTTCTTGCCGAAACACATGTGCAATATCTTCTAAAGAAATCCTACTGAGATTTCTGACCTGAATGTCGTAGCTTGCAAAAAGATGAGGGCTTAGTTGCAATTTCTCAAAATCGGGTCTTTATTACGAATCTCCCGATCACCGCAACCATCTGAATGCTGAATTACCGTTGTGCTGTGACGTTCAACATTTTGCTGTATACTGATAAATGTCTGCCTTATAACACTTCACACATCCTTTGTGGACGAATCTGTAATTTTACAAAATATAGGGGGTTTTCTGCAAACTACCCCACCAGGTGCATTTTGTGGGCCATGTGCTTGACACAGGATATTCTGTTCTTGAAGTGCAAACTGTGAAGTGATAAGGACTGAAACGTAATTTTCACGGTCATTTTGCATTTTAAACCTTGACGTATAAAATTATTCGTGTAAAGGGACCCACTGAATAACTACCGTAACTGCCAAGAAGCATTTCTTTATTTCTTCCTGCTTGCTGGGAGTACAATAGTGCTTGTGCCGTCTGGCACTTCCTAGGTTCTGTCATTTGCTTGATTTCATTCCAATGTAACTGTTTGAAATTTTTTGGCTTCCTCTAAAAAGGCGTGACTCCTCCTCTTCCTTTATTTCGTTTCATCATCCCCAAACGAAAACCAACTCTCCCTTTCTTCTTCTCCTCAACGATAGCCTTACCCTTTCTTCCCCTCCTCATCTCGGCGGCGGCGTGCAGGAGGTGTGCTGACGAGACGCGCCCCACCAGTGCAGGGCTAGGTTCTGGGCATCGCGCGAGGTGCGTCGGAGGTGCAGCGGCTGATCGGCAGAAGCATGGCCGATAGTGGCATGGATCGTACTCTTCAAGACTGGCTGGACAGAGGATCACCGGCGGAGGTAACCTTTCTTCCTCCCTTCTCTCATTTCGTGTGCTTGTCTGCCCTCCCCCTCTCGTTTTTGCCTTGTCGACGGCTGAATGGGTTTGGCGGGGATGAGTCTGGTGGTCTGCGGTTGTGGGGGCTTGGTTGGAGATGGGTTGTCTGTATGCTTGTGGCGGACTGGCTGTGCAGAAGTGGCGGTTTGGGTGACTACGGCCGCCGGTAGGGAACATGGAGCGGTCGTGAGATGGTGGCAGGCCGGAATAAGTGTTGGCCGTTGGCGGTGCTCTGGCGGGTTGAGGCGCGTGGTAGCAGGCCGCGGACTGCAGTTGGACCGATGGTGCAGGTTGAAGTAGGGGTGCTTTATGTGATGGCAAACTGGCTACGTGGTTGGATTTCGGCGTTTCGGTTTTAGGTGGTAGAGGGGATGGCTGCTGGTGATGGCGGAATGGTGATGGGTTTAGGTACTAGAAATGCTTGTTACAATCCATGATTCATTTTTCATGCGATTTGAAATATAGTTTACGAACTGTTGTAAACCATGCTCTAAGGAAAACCTGAATGATAGCTTGCTGAATGCTCCCCTCTTGCATATTTTAACAAGACAATATTACCACCCGGTTTGCACATTTCTACGTAATGCTGAACTGTATCTGTACACCTGTTTGTATTTATGCCACCATATGCCACATGCTTTTACTTAAATGCCATGCCCTTGCTATTATGCCTGATGAATGCAATGCCGTGTTTAACTTCGACTTGGGCTCTATTTTGCTTATGTATTCGACATGCCTACTGCTGCTGTTTGATTATTAGTTTGGCTTTTATCTCTTTTTGCAGGATGATCCAATTCCCGAGGAGAGGGCCCCACAATCCTCGCGGGACACGCCTTCTAGTTCACGTCCCAAGCGACGAGGCAGTTCTTCGAGGTCACGGGCCTCTAGCAGCTCGACTCCTACTGTCCTCATTGAGGTAAACCCAAAACTGAACAACAAATGAGTATTTAAATCTGGTGTTCTTTTTCTGACAAATGCATTCTCAGGAGTCTAGCAATTTCGAGGGCAGCTGTTAAGCGACTATCATATCTGTGAGGGTCTCGACTTTGGGGTAATTTTCTCAATTTGATGTACTTTAATTGCAACCTATTTTTGACTTAGCTTTAACTTTATTCTTGACATTTCAGGAAGGGGACGCAAGTCGGATTATGCGGTGCCATTGGGGCCCGATGCTCGATCATTTCCATCGTTTGCCCAACTTTCTACAAGACTTCCTCCTCCACCGGTCTCCATTTGGAGGTTTGCTCCGAATACCCATCATACATGGTCATTACAACTTCTTCAGAACCCTGGTAGAGAGATGGAGGTTTGAGACGCACACTTTCCATTTGCCATTCGGTGAGCTGACTGTCTTGCCTGATCAGTGGGTCCTGCTAACGGGCCTTCCTTTCGGTGACGAGTCGATTATAGGTGAGACCTCTCAAGGCTTTCACCTTGCGCCTGCTCATCTGGGTCGTGTCCCTCCTAAGCCACTTAGGGGAAACATATGATCACTGTGGGGTGGTTGAGAGAATGGGACAAATTCTGGCCTAACCCCGAGCCTAATAGTGAGGAAGCAGATTCTGTACTGAAGCACTTTCTGTTGGAGCTGCTAGCCATGATCTTTTGTGCTTCGTCGGCCTACTGTATCCATGCTGATTGGATTGCATATTTGACCAACCTGGAGCATCTAGATCATTATGATTGGGTCGGTGCTAGTTATACCTGGCTAATCTGTGGGCTTGACAATGTGGTCAAGCTTTGGCGTCGTTCTTATGTGGGGTTATATCCTCTGTTGACTGTAAGTATTTGCTTCCATTACTTTGCAAAACAAACTTCCTTTATGCTTAATATTTGATAAACTGACTTGTGCTTGTATTTGCAGTACTGGATCATGGAGCACATCACCAGAGGGCATAGCTTTGGCCGCCTGTGGGACGAGCTTCTCCCCCTTCCCCGCCAGTGGGTCGAGCCTGACCACCGGGCTGTTGCTGGGGTATATAGCTATGAGTCCTACCGGTATTTGCTGGACCTGGTAGAGCTCGAGGATGTAAGTCTCTTCTACCATTAGACTTTAACTTTGCATGCCTGTTTTACTTTCTTTGCTTATAATTCCCTGTTTCTATAACAGGTTCACCTACGCCCATTTGCTCGATATGATGGCTTCGACTGGGCTCCCATGAACTCCGGCCGCATTCTTAGGGACAAACAGGTGAAATTCTATTGCATGAAGAAGACGGCCTACTACCTTCCAAGGCGTGTACGACATCAATTCTTGAATGAATTTTGCATTCCTGCCTCTCCTCCTGCTGATATGGATCGCCCGGCTACAACTCGTTCGGTTGCTAGAAGCCGGCACGCAGCTGCCATAGCTTCCCAGGACAGGCACGTCCTTCGCGAAGTCAACTATACAGACTACCTAGCTTGGTACAGGCGTGTGGGGAAGCCGTACCTATTAGAGGAGGCTGTGCGGGATAGCCAGCGTGGGATGTGGTATGCATCTGACTAGGCCTAGGTACATGATTTTCATTTCTACTTTATATTGCTATCATGTGAATTATGAAAGTTTGACATTCGTTATAATCCACAGGGCTTCGAAGAACAATTTGGCGCCTTTTATGCTAATATTCGCCGAAAGAGGGTAAAACCCTTACTTTGTAAACTACCATCTCGACTGTATCTGACATATCTGTTATTTTGCAGGATCTGTGCTGGCACAACATCATCCGGGTATGTTTCTCTTTTCTGCCCCTGCTACCACTTTTATAATTTTTATTGCTAACATAAGTTTTGATTTTGCAGCAAGACTTCCCTGCTCAAGAAGTGAATGTAGCCAGTAGCGGGGATTTTACCATGGTGGCGTCTGAGGAGGACCGTTCAGATACCAAGGTTATCCAGGCGGTTTGCGATTCTGCTCCTCGTTCCTAGGCTGCCGCAGCTGTTCAGTGGTCGCGTCGAATCACTCCACGAGGCGCCCGACTCTTGGCGGAGCATTTCCAAAAGGCGGTATCTGATCAAGAAGATTCAGATGAAGCGTAGCTTTTACTTTTAGCTTTTGCAAGCTCTGTAATAACATTGGCACAATGTAACCTATTTTGAAAATTTATAAGAAAATTTCTGATTCTACGATGTGCCCCTCGGGGTTTTGTGCATGTGCAAGCTGTATGCAAAGTACTCTGTGCAGGGTTAAACAAATGGCGCCGATTTGGCGATGTCCATATTTTAGGGGAGGTGCTGCTGAAATTTTGCAGCTATTCCAGGCGCCACCTAGGTGCACCGCCTAAATGCGCTGCATAGGTGCGTCTGATAGATGCGGCTCCAAAAATGGCGAGTTTTGTTTTCCTTTTCCGCTAAAACCCTTTTCGTTCTTCTATATAAACTCGCATTCTGCGAGAAACACTACCGTCACTTCTAAAAAAACGGCAACAGACCCTTGCTTTTTGCCTTTTTGCTCACTTTCCGATCTTTCTGGGCACAGATTGTATTATATTCTGTACTACCAGGGTAAGGGGTACTGTATACGTGCTTTTCTGTTGCTTTCTTATTGCTTTCTTGTGCCCTGTTGCAGATTCTCTTTGTATTCTATTATCTCACTTTCATGGCAAAAGACTTCGAAACATGCTTCTTCATTCTGCAAATGTTTTTTGTATTATATTCTGCTAGATTGCATTGCTTGCCTCACATTCATGTCAAGTTCTGTCTTTTACTGCCAATTCAGGCCCAAATCTGTGTTTGCAGAGCTATCCCACCATGGTAACCCCAAAACACTGCTTAGATGCTCTGCGTGGCTGGATTGATGCCTTGACAGCTGTTGACTGTGAACAATTACGGGTCTGGGGCATTTCTTCTTCCCTTCTGAGTATAGCCAAGGTGGAGGTTAACTGGCATTTGCTGTGCGCCATGGCTCGATTTTGGAAACTAGATTTGCATGTCTTCCGCTTTGGGCAGGTGGAGATGACTTTAACTTTGGAGGAGGTCAAACGGATCTGTGGTCTATCACCGTTCATGCCCCCTCCAGTGTTTACCTGCCACGACAGCTATGTACATGTTGTGAGCCGACTCACGGGTGTGGCCAGAGATGTCTGTGAGGAGAGACTTATCTGTAGAGACGGATCTACAACCATGGTGCGCTTGGACTATTTTTGATGTGATCATAGGTGCCTGCTCTTCCATGGGTATCCTGTGGCTTTATTGCTTTGTGATGCGCTTCCTTGGGGAGCTGATCTTTAGTCATGGCCGGACAATTATGGCTATCGAGGTGGCAGAAATAGCCTGGGCGATAGTTGTTCAGCAGATTGATTTGGCCCCTATCCTTCTTGCTGAAACCTATGTTGGCTTGGATCGAGAATTGAAGCGCTTCCGCCATTTCCATGGGTGTGGTGCCCTGGTGCAGGTAAGCAAATCATTGACATTTCATTATTCTGTTGTGCTATTATTAACCATGATTCCATTTTTGCCAGGTTTGGTTCGCTGCCCACATGGGAATGAAAATTCTGCGCCCTCGGCTTTCTACTTTCAAAGCCAATAGCCGTA
Source organism: Posidonia australis (assembly GCA_024699735.1). Lineage (NCBI taxonomy): Eukaryota > Viridiplantae > Streptophyta > Magnoliopsida > Alismatales > Posidoniaceae > Posidonia > Posidonia australis. The sequence goes on along the minus strand of JAMKQA010002382.1, from coordinate 4,792 downwards.
CTCACCATTCAAGGATGCTCCCAGGAGTCCCGGAGTTATGCAGCAGGAGTCCCGGAGTTATGCAGTAGACTGCAAAATCTTGCAGACGATACAGTAACATGGTGCATTATATCCTCGGCGTCCCGAACCTTTACAGCTTTCTTCAACGCCAGGGATATGCGGCTTGTGGTTCTTCCTAGATTCTCTGGAGGCGTGGAGTATCATCCAGTCCGGGTCCTCCATCAGTTCAGTTTCTGCCAGGATTCTATTGTGCAAAGCCGTTGTCCTAAGCAGTACAAGAGATATGTTGTTAGCTCAAATGCAACTACTTCCGAGTTGGCCTGCAAGACACAAGCTGGCGTCAAGTTTTCTGATCTTGCCATCACTGAGGGTTCCAGTTGCACGGTGGAATACGATGCCGAGATATGAGAGTCATGGCCTCTAAGCGAGCTCCCTCCTAGTGGTACTAGTTTCACTGGAGCTAATAGTTCGAAAATGCCCAGAATTGATTAGCAATATTTGTATCCATGATAGACCATAATAAAAATTGTTGGCACTGATGTCATTTCTGCATTGCTTATACTTGTTCATGTAATTTAATCGGCATGCCCCTGGTTTCAAATCCTTCCACTTTAAAGAAGTGACTAACATACCCCTAGCCGAATGCTTATATGACTCATAAGGCAGCTGACATGCCCTTGGTCGGAATGCGAACAAAATGCCTTGCAAAATAAATGCAAATATGTTTGAATAAAACTAGCATGCGCCCTAGCCAAGTGCTTATACGACTCATAAGGCAGCTGACATGCCCCTGGTCAAAATATGACCAAAACGCCTTGCAAACTAAATGTTGTGCAAAAGATGCAAATGCAAAGAAATGGATACATTGGTGTCCTCAGCGCCAAGGAAGCCTATTTTGCCTGTGATAGGAGGTGACACTGTCCTCGACTCATGTGACACTAACCTAGGCACTTTATTTGTGGCTCTCCTTCAGATTCATGGGCCTCATGCCAAATTCTTGGGGTCCTATATCTACTTTTTTAAGGATTCATTTTCTTTTCTCCCTCATAGACATGCTAACCGACCCTACTCCTACTTGGAGGTGAAATACACCTAGACTGAAGGGGTGGCTGCTATTTCCTTTCTGCTGAAGGGGTGGCTAGTCCCTTTGATCATGTGGGCTTAGAAGGTGCATGCTCCGACTCCTCTCCAAGTTATATGGTAGGAGTAAGGTTGTTCACATGCCTCTCTCAGTGGAGCTTAACTTCTGTCTACTGCTTCTCTCTGCTTACTTTCTTTTTTGCTCCAAGGTCAATGTATTTTTCTTTATTGATCACACTCTCTCTAGACCTAGCATTTTTACTCCCTCTCGAGATATAGGTCCCGTGGGGATTTGTACATTTAGCCCATTCCTCTGAAATCCCTCTCTCACATCCTAAGCTTCAAGGGTAGTAGCACATGAGGAGGACTTGTCATGTCTTACGCAGGCAGGCTCTCGATTTTCCTCATCGGGCAATGACGATGCTATGCAAAAAGAAAAGGTGCAGAAGATTATTCATGTTGTGCAAAGATGCAATAATAATATGAAAATGCATGACTCATGGTGCAAGGCACTAGGATCGACTCAGAGTCATTGATAGTACTTCTTTAAGTAGGAGGTATTGACGAGCTCTGATTGCTCTGTATGGTCCATGCCTTCAAGAATGACTGCACCCCCTGACAGGGCCTCCTTAACCACAAAAGGTCCGTGCCAGTTGGGCCTAAATTTTCCCCGTGTATCCGGCAACTGAATGGCACGCAGGACCAAGTATCCAGGTTCAAAGCTTCTAGGACGGACTTTCTTTTGATAAGCTCGGGCCACTCTCTTCTGGTAGCATTGGGCATGATGCAGAGCTTGCAACCTATGCTCATCAATTGGATCAAGCTGAACATTACGGTCTAGTACCCACTCAGCCTCTTCTAATTCTGCCTCCCTCAAGATCCTTAACGATGAAATCTCCACTTCAAAGGGAAGGACTGCTTCCATGCCATACACCAAAGAGTAAGGTGTTGCTCCTGTGGATGTCCGGATGGAGGTTCTATAAGCCCATAATGCATAAGGCAGCTCTTCATGCCAATCTCTATGGGTCTCGGCCATTTTTTTCAAGATCTTTACCAGATTCTTGTTAGCCGACTCTACTGCCCCATTCATCTAAGGTCGATAGGGGGAGGATCTGTGATGTCTGATCTTGCAACTCTGGAGGAAAGCCTCAACTCTCTTTGCTATGAAATTATCTCCGTTGTATGAAATGATAGCGAATGGAATCCCATATCTGGCGATAATATTATTCTTGATGAATTTTTCTGTAATAGCTGTTGTGATTGTCTTGTAGGTCGCTGCCTCAACCCATTTTGTAAAATAATCAATGGCTACCAGAATATAACGGTGCCCATTGGACGCCACAGGATGAATGGCCCCGATAACATCATTTCCCTAAGTAGAGAATGGCAAGGGTGATGACATGCTGTGCAATTGCTGTGGGGGAGCATGTATAAAATTGCTGTGTATCTGACAGTTATGGCACCTTCTAACAAAGTGGCAACAGTTTGTTTCCATGGTGGACCAGAAATACCCCTGTAGCATAATTTTCTTGGCTAGAAGAATCCCATTCATATGTGGGCCGCAGGTGCCTGCGTGGACTTTCAACATTAGCTTATCCGCCTCCTTTTTGTCTACGCACCTGAGGAGCATCTGGTTATAAGATCTTCTGTATAACTGCCCTACCCCGAGCACATATTTGGATGCCAAACGTGTCAAGGTTTTCTTATCTGATGCAGAAATGACAGGAGGGAAACTACCAGACTCCAAAAATGCTTTAATATCACTGTACCAAGACGGTTCAGCAGACGATGGCGCCTCTTGGATATGCATACAATGTGCCGGTCGTTCAATGCATGTGACTGAAATGTCTATAGCCTGTGCCTCTGGGAGTGATAACCATGATGCCAGGGTTGCCAGAGCTTCTGCTTATGCATTTTTGGCTCGTTTCATCAAGGAAAACTTGACATCTTCAAATTCCTCAGTTAATTTCAGCAAATGTTCATGATATAGTACGAGCTTCTAGTCTTTTGTCTTCTAGTCGCCATTGACCTGTGAAATAACCAGCATTGCATCGCCAAATACGTGGAGCTCTTGGGCGCCTTGGTCCCTTGCTATTTGTAAACCTAGGATACAGGCCTCATATTCAGCTTCATTATTGGTGCTTTCAAATGTCATCTTCCTTGCAAAGGGAATAAGCTGTCCTTGTGGCATTGCTAAAACTGCACCGATGCCTCCTCCTCGCTTGTTGACTGCACCGTCAAAAAACAGACACCATTGCCGCTCATTTTGAGCACCCTCTGGTTCCTTGTCACCCATTGCCAACAATATATCTTCATTTGGGAACTGGGTCTACAAAGGCTGGTATTCTAGCAAAGGTAAGTAGGCCAAGTGATCTGCATTGGCTTGTCCTTTCATGGACTTCTATGTGATAAAGGTGATGTCATATTGGGATAACATCACCTGCTATTTAACACATCTGCCCACCAAAGCTGGCTTCTGGAATAGATATTTGATTGGGTCATGTCGACATAACAAGAGAACTGGATATGCCATCATATAATGCCGGAGGCGCTGTGTGGCCCACACCAGGGATAAGTAGCCTTTTTCTATTGGGCTGTATTTGACGTCGTAGTCATTGATCTTTTTGCTGAGGTAGTAAATAGCTTTCTCTTTACGCCCAGATTTGTCATGCTGGCCTAAAACTGTGCCCATAGAATGCTGCGTGGTAGAAAGATATAGTAGCAAAGGGTGCCCTGGCACAGGGGGAACTAAAACAAGAGGTTTCACCATAAGTTGCTTTATTTTGTCGAAGGCCGCTTGACATTCATCATTCCAACAAGTCTGAGCATTTTTCCTTAGCAGCTTGAATATGGGCTCACATATAGGCATGAGCTGTGCAATGAACCTGTTGATATATTGTAGCCTGCCTAATAAACCACGAATTTCTTTCTCAGTGGTAGGGAGAGGCATGTCAATGATAGCCCTGGCTTTGTGAGGGTCCACTTCAATTCCCCTCAGACTGATGATATAACCCAGTAGCTTTCCAGAAGATACCCCAAATACACATTTGTTGGGATTCAAGTGGATCTTATATTTTCGTAGGCGCTCAAACAACCTTCTTAAATAGGTAAGATGGTCCTCAGGCTCCTTAGATTTGGCAATCATGTCGTCCACGTACACTTCAACCTCTTGATGCATGAGATCGTGGAACAAAGCTGTCATAGCCCTTTGATATGTTGCACCTGCATTCTTTAATCCGAATGGCATCACCCTGTAACAAAAGACTCCCCATGGAGTGATAAAGGATGTCTTTTCCATATCTTCTTCAGCCATTCTGATTTGATTATATCCAGAAAACCCGTCCATAAAAGACAACATCATATGCCCTGCAGTGTTGTCCACCAAAATATCAATGTGAGGGAGCGGAAAATCATCTTTGGGGCTCGCTTTGTTGAGATCACGATAGTCAATGCACATGCGAACCCGTCCATCCTTCTTTGGCCCTAGTACCACGTTGGCGAGCCATTCAGGATACAACACAACCTTGAGAAAGTTGACCTTGTACTGCTTCATAATCTCCTCCTTGAGCTTTAAAAGCCATTGGGGTCGCCATCTGCGGAGCTTCTATTTAACCGGCCTTGAATTTGGAATTAGTGGTAATGTATGGACTACCACTTCAATATCTAGCCCCACCATGTCATCATAGCTCCATGCAAAGACATCTACGTATTC